>JASUDE010000249.1:17155-69902 GCA_034509685.1 Colletotrichum cereale | reverse complement strand
TGAAGTTGGAGGGTATCTAGAAAATAGGGTGGCTGGGCGCGATTTTCGGGTGACCGAAATGCAGGGGTGACCGAAAAGTGGGTGCTTTGACTTAAGTGTACTGGGAAGCCATCAGCAGTGATTGGCAACGCTGCTTTCGCATCAAAAAGCAAAGCAGAATCTTCCAACCATGTAATGTAGCCTACATCTCATTAGCACAGTTTATCAAGGCAGCTTTGTATAGTGCGCAGTTTGCAGGTGTCAATGGGTGACTGTGAGCCATACTCAAACAGAAAAGTGAATAAATCTGGCGCAAGGTCTTTTCTTCAGCTCTACAGCACCGCTCCTATCAAGCTCAAACATCAAGCACAAGTCGGTAACTTTGTAGTTGAAACGGACCAAGATCGACCTCAAAGCCATTGTCCACAACAGCGACAGCCTCGTCGTCATCCTCAAGAATATTAGTCTTGTGGACGCTCTTGAGTTTCCATCTGGTCTCCAGCCTCCCCTTACCACGCCCACCAAGGCTCTCGTATACCCGGACAATAATGCTCTTGCCGGGGCGGGTCGTCAAATCGCCCAGACTGAGGTCCTCGTCGTCCTCGCCACGCTTGATCGTGTCAAGCACAAGGTTCCGATCGCCCGTCAAAGCGATGGGAAAGGTACTGAGCGGGGATTCGGAGGAGACCGAAACCAACTTGAGAGGGTTGTTGAAGTTGAACGCTGCCCTCACGGTCTCGGGGCCCAGAGAGCCTTGATGGGGCAGTATGGCCCATCGGATGGTGTGCTTGCCCATGTCCGCCTGATCATCGGGTGCTTTGGAGGAGCGAAGGAGCGACAAGCGCATTGTGTTGCCTACTGTCGCAAACCCATATTTGCTATCGTTCAGGATGGACACGCCGTATCCGTACTCGGATAGATCGGCGTACTTGTGACAACACACTTCAAATTTCGCCATGTCCCAGCTGTCAAGTCAATGTTAGCAGCCGAAGCTAAGTTCATTCTGGTTGTCTTGGAAATATGACAACTTACGAAGTGTTGTAGTGCGTTGGCCGACGGATAACACCGAACTGGGTGTCATACGAAGCTTCGTGGTGACGAACATCGACAGGAAACTCGACCTTGAGGAACCTCATCGTCTCGTGCCAGTCAACCTCTGCGGTGCACTCCACGTACGAATGACTTGCGTCGTCCTCGTCGTCGTCGAATGCGGCCGAGAGGCTGATCGTCGTCTTGACGGAGCTCACGTCGCTGATCCTGGTCTCCGTCACCACGCTGACCCGGAGTGGAGTGTCCTCGGAGACGGACGTCGCCGAGCTCTGAAGCTCCTCACGCGTCTCGAGGTGGAAGACCTCGACATCCCAGGCCTGCCAGTAGATGGGCTTATCGTCGAAGATGACAAAGTTGTTGGCCTTGCCCGACAGGACCTGGCGCTTGGCTCGGCGGTCGTATAGGGAGGTGATGCAGCCCCTCTCGACAGTCACCGTGAAACGGCTGTTCTGTAGCTCGAAAACGCCGTCGGAGACCTCATTGACGGACACCGCTCTCTCGGAGGCGGGAGAAGGTGCCTCAATGGAGATGGCATTCCCGATGCCGTGCGCGATCATGTCTTTGCCGTCTTCTGTGGTAACGACCTCTTTCCGGGGCCATCCTAGCGTGTTTAATGCCGCCAAATTGTCGGTGTTGGTAATCGTTCCGTCGACCTTGCTGATTTTGAGCGCTTTGTAGATCCTTTCGAGCAGTTTGTTGCCAATACGGTATACATTTGCGTAAACCTACACAGTCGCATGAATAAAATGGTCATCCTTTGGAAACTCGAAAGCAACCACATACCTTGTCAGAATCGTCGTAGCACATCCCGATAGCAGTGCCCGGGAGACAGTCGTGGAACTGGCAGAGGAGCACGCCCTCCCACATCTCGTCTAGGTCCTTCTTCGGGTAGTCATACGACGCGTCCTCAACAGACGCGATGGTTGCCAGGAGCTCGATGTCCCGGAGGAGAATCTCTGCTTTCCTGTTGTTGAGCTTGGTCTGGGCTTGAGTGGTGTAGACCCCGCGATGGAGCTCGAAGTAAAGCTCGCCGTGCCACGTGGGAAAGGTATGCGCCTTCTTCTCGAGCTTGTCAAAGAAATCGTCAGGGGTTCCGCCCGAGTGGACGCGGGGGAGCAGCCCTGTGGTGTCCGAGAGGCCTCTGAGTCGACGCAGCCTCTCGATCTGCTGCCATGTAGGGCCACCGCCGCCGTCCCCCTTACCGAACTAGTGCGTGTAAGTACCAGGAGCCAGCGCAACGATAAGGGGCTAGTACTTACAACAAGGAGAGATGAGTGGTCTTGGTCGAGCGATCTGTGTTGCGTCATACTGCGCTTCACGTCCCCGAAAGTAGCATCTGCGCAATACGTCTTGGCGGGCGGCATGTGACAGATAACTTGGCTTCCGTCGAGAGCAACCCTGCTAGGAATGAGCGCTTGAGCTGATTGGGGATGATAGATGTCATATCAACTTACCAGTTGAACGTGGTATGGGGAAACTCGTTCATGTTGTTGAAGCAAATCTTTTGGGTGAGAAACCTATTCATCCCGGCTTGGCGGCACAGCTGAGGGATCTGACTCGACTGGCCGAAGGTGTCCGGCAACCAGCACGTGGTAGAACGACGCCCAAAGTTACTCTCGAAGAACCGCTGACCAAACAGGAATTGGCGGATGAGGGACTCGCCGCTGGGTATGTTGGTGTCGTGTTCTATCCAGCAGCCGCCGATGGGATGGAACTGGCCGGCCTCGACTTTGGCCTTGACCCTTTCCCAAGCGTAGGGGTAGCCCTCTTTGAGCCATTTGAACTGCACGAGGTCGTGTCAGTATCGCTCCAAGCCGCTGTCGATATCTCAAAAGGAAAAAGAAAAAACGCACTTGCTGAGCTTGTGAGCAAGCAAAGTTGAGCTCCGGGTACCGGTCCATCAAGTCACACTGGTTCGACCACGAGCGCACCACCTTGCGCTTCGTCTCCTCCCAGGGCCACAGCCAGCAAGTGTCGATATGGCAGTGTCCTATGGCGAACACGCTGGCGTCCTTCTCGCCGTTGACGCCGAATACCTTTTCCGAGTTCACGTCCGGGCCCAGGTACTCCTCGGCAATCTTGCGGCCGCGGACGATCGACTCCCGATCGCCGACCCTGAAGGTGTCGACGATCCTGGTCGCGATGTTCAGCGCCTCGTGCTGCTCCCACGAATCCTCGGGGAACTCCTGCGCCGCCTGGTGGATAACGTTGATGTCCGTGTGCAGCATCCGGGCCTGCAGGTCTACCGCGACGACCTCGGCCTTTGCGAGGACAAAGTGCTTGTCCGGGTCCGGCGGCTGGATGGCGTCCCCGTTGGCGTTGTTCTTGAAGATGGGGTCCCCCGCGGCGTTTCCAAACATGCCGTTGCAGGCCATCTCGATAAAGATGGTGTGTTCGGCGCCGTCCTTGAACGACTCTGGGATAATCCACTCGATCCGTTCGCCGCGGCCCGTCAGGCCCTGGAGCGGCTCGCCTCGGGAGTTCCAGACCGTTGCTTCGTTGCTGCAGTCCCAATGGAGCTCGAGGTGCTCCGCCCCGCGCATCTCCTCCGCGATGCTAATCTGCACCTTGAACCAGTGAGTCGACCAAGAAGGGCCGAAAGACTCGCCGACTTGGGCCGGGCGGTAACCGTTCGCCTCTATCGTGGCCTCGGAGAAGGCGGGCCGGCTCAGTCCGGGGCTGCTCCAAACCGAAAGTTTGAGATCCGGAGGCTGCGAGCGCACTGCAAGGTGCATCATTCTAGGTATGGCATGTCAGTATGCTTACCCAGGACGAGAGTGAGATATGCACCGTACGACAGCAAGTTGACTTTCTCCCATTGTCCCGGCGAGTAAAAGTTGGCCGTACGGTCTCGGTAGAGCTTGTTTGCCCTCTTCCCCACGGGGACCGGCGCGCGTAACGGGTACGGCGTCATCACAGAGGAAGAGCCGTTGGCGCAGGAGCTGTCATGTCCGCACATTCTCGCGGAGGCTTTGGCGGGCTGTGTTCAAGTCTGATGATGTTAGCTGAGGCGACGAAGCGACGATTGCTAGCGGGTATCAAGGAAGAGTGACCTGTCGACTCAGAATCACTGTACCGGAAGAGGTTACCCTCTGGTCTGCAATGCGTGGTCTTCTCACAAGTACTTTGAGGTCCGTACTTCGGCCACCCCTCCGCATCAGCGGCCAGCGGTCGATGGCCGGCCGGCTATCTTCTCATATTGGTTTGTGTGTCTACCCCGACCGTTAAGGGGAGCCGGTGCCGAGGGTATCAAGCCGGGGTCCCCTTGGCATCGCCTCCGACCAGGGTTCAACCGGCAATCTTCGCCGGAGTTTCGCGGAGATTCGAAGTGCGGGGGAGGGGGTCGGAAGCCACCTGATACCTATCTCAAGTTGGTACTATGGCCGCTGCCCATAAGCCAAATGGGCCGACAACCGTTCTATTACTTGTACGGGCGCACTACTGTGGTACTATTGCTTTACCCCGCTTCCAACAGAACATGGGTTTGTCTTCATAACTGTCCCAATCAAGTGGATGGCGCGGGGAATCTGGAGAAGCAGGTCATATCAGGGGTTGGGGAAGAAGTCAGACTTGACTCGACTCGACTCTCCTAGCGACGAGTGGCCTGCAACGTTGCAGATGATCAATATTAGGATCCACACCACACTGATGATGAAGTTGTCACTGAGTCGTTGTAAGGCGCAACAAGCTTTCTCGCATTCCCCGCCAGTAAGTCTTAGCCCCGTGCTCGATTCTCCGAAATGACTGCTGACTCCTTGGCAATGCTCATGTCAAGATCACGGGGTATTGATGAGATTAGAAGGCAACTCTTGTTGCGTAAATTACGGATACTGAATCGAACGCCCGATCTACACGCCCCCGCCCACGACAACCAGCATAATGCTGTATGTTACGAGATATCGGCTTCCATCTACCATTTCGCTACTCAGCCGGCTAGTAAACGTACCTGAAGTTTACGTCCTCCTGATGAAAGTTAGCAAGCCTTTTCGAGAATGAAAAGAACGAGGAATGCCGAACCCACCTTGTCGGTCATGTCCTCGAAAGCATGAGTGTGCGTATGGTCCGCGACTTCTTCACCACGCGCGATCTTGCCGTCGCGCAACTTGTTTTGCCATACGTAGTATGTCCGTAGGAGGAAAAGCACAATCACCAACAACACGAAGCAGCCGAGGATGATGGCCAGCGCAAGAAAGTAGCGCGGCGCGTCCTTCGATCGGAAGACCTGGGGACCGATAGAGTTCCCCACGGCCCAGAAGACGAAGTTGCTGGTGATCACCACGCCCTTCTTGGTCTGGCCGGCCACGTTTCGGGTGACGAGAGACAGCGCGAGACCGCTGCAGGCCCAGAAGGAGATCATGATGTAGTACGCGAAAAGCAATCCGACCTTCTTGCTATGATCGAACGGGACGGTGAGGAGGACGACGGTGCCTGCGATAGTGGGAATGACGGCTCCTATCATGGCCAGAATGGTTTGCTTGTAGCGCCTGTCGATCCAGGAAGCCGTGAGCATGGTGATGATTTGCAAAACACCCGTCACGCTTTGGAGCAGCTGGGTTTGCCATGTAGAGAACCCGAAGGACTAATCTGATCAGCACGATTTCTCCTCATTATGCCAACAAAAGAGGGAGACTGTATAGTACCTTGATAATGATGTTCGCGAATGCGCCGAGGCCTCCAGAAGGCAAGGTAGTCAAGAGTTGAATCAAAGCGAACCCGTAGACTTTAACCGACATTGGTCAACGGGTATCACGCAGGGACAGCAGGGATGCAATGACATACCTTGAGGGTCTCTGAAGGCTGACCAGACCTGCTCCTTGCGGAACTTGCGGTTTTGCAGACCAGTACGGTTGGACCGGACGCGTTCCACGAGGAGTTTCTTGTCCTCTTCACTGAAGCATTTTGCCTTCATCGGCGAGTCGGGCATCCACCAGAGCACGAAGAAGCCCCAAAAAACGGTGAAGATACCGTAACTCATAAACAGGGCTTGCCAAGACTTGATGGGGGAAGAGGCCGGGACGAAGGAGAACGCGAAGGCCAGCAACCCGCCGACGATCTGTTGAAGCCCGTTCATCATGTACCTTGGTTCCAAAGTTAGCTTTCCCTTTGCCCTGGTCAAACTTTCCACAGAGTCTCTCACCAGTATATGGCCGTCGACGCTTGCTCTTCTCGCTTATACCACATGGAAGTCAAGAGGACGAAGGTCGGCTGGCAGACCGCCTCGAAACCGCCCAAGAAACCACGGACGATGACCAGTCCAGTGAAGTTGTGGCATGCGGCGTGGAGACTGAGCGTGGCACCCCACATGATGATGTTGAATGAAAGCCACTTCGCGATCGGGATCTTCTGAATGATGTAGTTTTCCTGAGCAAAAGAAGCGGTTAGCTCGATGTTCGTCACCAAACGTCGAAGGCCTGTTTTGAGAAGCGTAAGCTTACCGGGTACTCAACGCAAAGGATGACGAGGTAAATGATTGTCGTCAACCAAGAGTACTGTTTGGTCAGCATGGAGCGCAGGAATGCCATGATGACCTGATGTTGGTACCTGTTGGCCCTTGAGGCCTGTGTCGTCGATGATGCCCATGATGGATGCAAACGACATCGTTCCCTTGTCCAGAGACTGCATGAAATATGTGACGACCATGACACTCAATATCCGCTTGTCAATCGTCCTCTTCAGTCTCTTGTTCGTCGCTTCGTCGATCTCGACAATTGTTTCGCCGGCATACTTGGCAACCTCAGTGTCAACCTTCTCGTAATTGGTCCGCTCCTTCGATTCGGTGAGGTCCTCGACAAACTCGGGGGCCTCGATGGCCTCGCTCTTGCCCATATTGGTCAGCTTGTCTTGGCTGTTATTGAGTAGGTGGTTCAAAATGTCGGTGATGCCAGTTTTGGCACCTCAAAGAAGTTGGATCCGGCAACTGAAGCGACAAACACACTCTACGAAACAAGAGTTGGTAAAACCTTCGACAGGAACAAGAGAGGGGGACGGGCTTTTCTTATCCCAGGAGCTAGATCAGATTTCAAGCTTTTCTCTTAAAGTCAGAATGCGACGGTGAACCGAACGACTGGCACGAAGCACCATCTCATCCTGAACCGAGGCCACGCGGCGGCCACAGCCATAGACTGTACCTACTCTTCCAGCTATTGCTCCGTGGCCCGCTCAGACGAATCACTAATTACACCTAGCCAGGATGAGACGATGCCCGCTCCAAGAGTAACATTGTCAGGTGAACGGCTGTCCCGCTTTTCCCAGGATGGTCCCTGTCATTGTCAATAACCCGGAGATGACTCCATTAAGGAGATGCGGAGGCGGAGACGACGACCGGGGGGAAGTGCGGGGGAAACCAGCCCGGCCCGGTCACCGGGCCAAGGATTCACGACGAATAGTTCAACACAAGCTCCACCTTCTCCAAGACCCCGTGCGCTTGGCAGTTATTGTTTTTGCCCTTCAGGAAGCCGACGTCGGCCTGTTTTGACCCGGGCCCACGGGTGCTGGAGAGGGGGGCCGCGGGGGTCTCAAGACATATCAGTCATCTCCCATCAGAAATTCATCTGGACCTGTTACGGACCAGGTAGCAGACTTCGAGCTCTTGACGCCATGTTCGAGAAAGCAATAGTGACATTCTCTCCGGGGGAGGAGGCGGCGCCTCTCAGCCTGGTCGGGGCAACCATTCTGGTCGACGAGTCAGATCCGGTCGGCATCCATATTGCGGCACAGAACCTTGCAGAGGACTTCGGGCGTGTGATCGGATCTGGTGCAAGCGAGGTCTCCGTGATCAAGAGCGACAAGCTGAATGTGTCCTTGAACACGAGAACTGCCATCATCATCGGATGCGTTCGATCAAGTCACATCATCCAGCAATTGGAGAGAGAGGGTAAGCTCGACGCCAGAAAGATCAGCGGGAAATGGGAGTCTTTCACCACTGCTCTGGTCGACCAACCTTTGCCAGGCGTCGAGAGAGCGCTTGTCATTGCCGGGAGCGACAAGCGGGGAGCGATATTTGGCGCTTACACGCTGTCTGAGCAGATCGGGGTTTCACCGTAGGGACTCACTCTCGATCGTCTATAAAACGCCCATGAACTGAACTGTGACCAGTTGGTACTACTGGGCGGACGTGCCGCCAAAGTTCCACAAGGACATATTTGCATTGGAAGAACCGACTTATCATGGCGAACCAAGCGTTCGCTTCCGCGGTCTCTTCATCAATGATGAAGCCCCCGCCCTGACGGGCTGGGCCAGGACAAAGTTTGGAGGTTACAACTCGGAATTCTACAAGAAAGTATTCGAGCTGTTGCTGCGGCTCAAGGTTCGCCATCCCTTGCAACGAAGGCATATATCCCATGAATACTCAGTCTTCTTCTAGGCAAACTTCCTGTGGCCAGCAATGTGGCCCGGCTACCCAAACCCAGGCGCGTCATTCTTCACCGACGACCCCGAGACCGCCCAGGCCGCCGAGGACTACGGAATAGCCGTGTCTACATCGCACCACGAGCCCATGCAGCGGCTCTCGAATGAGTGGTTTATGAACAACCCGGACGGCAGCTGGAACTGGCTCACAAACAAGGAGAACATTGTCAGGTTCTTCGACGAAGGTGTCAAGAGGGCTAAGGGCCGCGATTCCTACTTCACACTGGGCATGCGTGGGGAATACGACAGGAAGATGAAGACGGACGATCCGGCTGCGGTCGTGCGGGACGTGATCAGAACTCAACGGGCCCTCATTAAGCAGGTCCACGGAAGCGAGGACGCTGTGCCACGTATGTGTCCAATACTCTCGTGAAAGGCTGAATGCAAAAGCATCAATGTTGTGACTAATGTTATGCATAGAACTTTTGGCATTGTATAAGGAGGTGCAGGAGCAGTACGAAGGGGGAAATCTTGACGTCCCAGACGATGTTACTTTGCTCTTTTCCGACGACAACTTTGGCAGCATCAGACGTCTGCCGTCCGGAGCAGAAAGAGATAGGAAGGGAGGGGCAGGAGTGAGTGATCATTGGAGAGGTCTCATTCACCAAAGATATCTCAGGCTTACCGACTGGTAGGTATACTATCATTTTGAGTACGTGGGAGTACCCCGCAGCTACAAATGGATCAACAGCAACTCTTTGGTACGGCCTGATTTACGCCCGGCTCTTCCATTCTGATGATAACACTTTCACAGGGGAAGATCTGGCATCAGCTGCAAGAAGCCCACAGGCGCAATGCAAAGCAAATCTGGGTCTTCAATGTAGGTGACATTAAGCCGATGGAGATCCCGTTCACGTTCGCAATGACAATGGCATGGGACATCAACTCCATCGAGGCGACCGACTTCGCCAAGTTCTACCAGACCATGGCAGAAGTCAATTTCGGAGAAGAGAACTCGGAGAGAATTGCCACAGTCTGGCAAGAGTACGACCGCCTGGCCGCTCTCCGAAGACACGAGCACATCGAGTCGACGACTTTCTCCCTTGTCAACTACAACGAGGCAGACGGCGTCCTCGGCCGCTGGGAGGCCTTGCTCGAATCAGCCGAGGCTATCCACAGAGAGGCGTCGGAAGAGCAAAAGGCCGCGATTTTCGAAACAGTCCTGCACCCGGTCAAGGCCTCTGCCATTTTCACAAAGCTCCAGATCACCCTGGGCCGGAATCGGCTCTATGCCCGCCAGCGACGTAACACCGCCAACAGGCTGGCCCGTCAAGTTCTCGACCTCTTTGATGCCGATTACGATTTGTCAGAAGAGTTCCACGGGCTCCTGGGCGGCAAATGGGACCAGATCATGCGGCAGACGCACTACGGCTATGAAGACACCTGGCACGCCCCATATAGGGACATGATCGGCGGGCTGTCCTATGTTCAGCGCAGGCAGTATTCGAACCCCATCATGGGGCAGATGGGAATCGCGGTGGAGGGCCACGAAGGCGTTCGGCCTGGTAGAACAAACGAGGAGTCGGATCGGACGCATCCTAGCCGGCGCGACTTGGTTCCGGGGGTCACGTTGGGGCAGATGAGCCGCTACGGACCCTCGAAAAGATGGATTGATATCTACACCAGGGGACCCCAAGTCATCCACTGGCAGGCATCTTTACCGCACGCTTGGCTCAGGTTGTCAACCACCGCTGGCACACTCGATCCCGACAGTGACGACGTCCGAGTCGAGATCACGGTCGACTGGGACCAAGTTCCTGATGCTTTTGACGAGGAAGTTTTGGTCGATATCCGTTCCGAGGAGGGCGACTTTGAACAAGTCCATCTTCCCATCACCGGCAGACGCGTTCCCGGATTGTTCCGAGGCGGTTTCGCCGAGACGGATGGATACGTCTCAATCCCGGCGGTGCATCGACCTCCATCAGGATTCAGAGTCTTCCCCGAGTGTGGACGGACGCCAGCGGGCGCAGTCGCCGTTGTACCAAGCGAAATTGAAGCTTCACCGCAGCTGGCTTACAAGTTTTACACATTCTCTCACTGCGCAAAACCAGTCTTGTTGCTGTATTTCAACATGACTCTCGATCTCGACCCGGCAGACCCGATGACATACGAGCTTGAGGTGGACGATGGACCTGCCCAGACGCATCAGTTGCTGCAAAAGACAGTTGATCTGCCCGACGGCTGGTTCCACGCAGTGCAGGATTGTACCTGGCTCCGGAACCACGACCTCGGCGGATCCGGGTTTAAACCCGGCGAGCACAGTGTCGGGATCAGGCTGAGACATTCGAATGTGATTTTGGAGAAGTTAGTGGTTGATCTTGGTGGGGTGAAGGAGAGTTACCTGGGGCCGCCGCCGAGCTCGTACACTCCTTGAACCTCGACCCTGTGCCCGAGTGGTCTCCCATTAACAGGAAGAAACTTGGTTTGAATTAGTTGCAGCGCAAGAAGCGTGTCACGAGATATAGAACATCAATTCCTGCCCGCAATCAACATCGTCAATATGACAACCACCTCCATGAATAGACTTCAGTCCCTAATATGCTCTTGCCACTCAAAGGAATGGGCTAGAATAGAAGGAAGCTCAAGCTGCATCAGAATATGCCAAGCTGACACATACCATGTCCCAACAACAGCAGACTTTTCGTGAAAAAGCAATGATATCATATAGTGAATGAGACAGACCATCCTGAAGGATCAAAGTAATCAATATTATATCGGCCCGATCGACGAGAATGTGTTTCTCCACCGCGGCGACGACGGACCCAGAGCAGTGCTCCCAGCCGTACTGTCAGCCGCTAATTCGGACCTTGACTTGGACACTGACATGCTTCGACTCTCGCTAGACATGGACCCCTTGGTAAGCGCAAGTGTCTTGTCTGTTGATTCGACGTTTCTTTGACATGTTTGTCACGAGAATATCGCGGTCTCACCGCGCTACACCTCATATGGTGTTATTTTCACTGCTCTTGTAAGCCCATTCTGCCACAAGTCTCGCTCAGTAGAAGGCGCTATATCGTAGTGACTCTCATCTTTAGCTAGCAAATGCCACTTTTCTACCCTGTGGCCCAAACCTACCTATCTGACCTTTGTAATTTCTTCATGTAGGGTTAGACGCCAGGGCTCGAGTTTGAATAGAGGCGGGAACTCTCTTGGACGCATAATATGCGGGAACATACCCGCATGTTACCCTGAAGGCTTGAGATAGCCTTTCTACAGACACAAGCAGTCACTATGCGGGAGCCCTTTGCTACCTGGCAGCACTTCATTGCTACGGATTATTGTTATCATATCTCATAACATTGACTCGCCTATAGTTAGGCACCGGGCGGCCCGTTACGCCGCTGACTGCAGCTAGATCTTACTAGTGTAGGGTTCATATGGACCAAGGGGGACCAATCAAGGTTAATTGACTATGTAGACCGACCTATAGGAGATCACCCCGTTCCCAAACGGGAATGCAAGGGTTAGCCGTACTCTTTGGGGCTGAACAGGCCCATGCTGGCCACTTATGCAGTCTCCTTAAGCGACACACAGTCAGACTCCGAGTTCGTCCGCATTGGCTTCTAGATCTCCAGTCAGAACAAGTCTATATTCTGTTCAAAAGTTTACAAGTAATTGCGTCTACAACCTCCCAAGTATCGTTGGTGGACCACATGAACTCAGCAGATCTCTGCCTAGCTCAATCAAGTGTACGAAACGACTTGCACTCAAGGTGCATACCCATAGTGTCGACGATGGCTAGACACATGCAACACATAGAAACTGCCAAGCCTTTTATATTGAAAGATTTGACTGCATTGCAACCCTCGAAGCAAGCGGCTTTTGAACAGTGTCTCCAGGTGACATCTTTCGCATAACCATGCTGACAGAACTCTCCAGTGAACTCTTCTAGGAAGGTGGATAGACAAAACGAATAAGAAGTGGGACTCAAGGCAGACGTCTTTGGCTTCTGTTGAGACATTGGGTTCATGCATGTAAGAATGTATTGCATGAGGCTAGAGTATAGGCTACTCATCCCCTCACGAGAAGGGTCGTTGCCAAGGAAAACCCATAGGCTATAGCACTCCAGGCTTGAGATCCGACAGCGTCGTGGTCAGCGGGATTGTGGTAACCATATTCAGTGTGCAGAACATCAATCAACAGGCGACAACGAACGTCTCTACCGGGTATAAAAAGCACATCGGATCCTCCTCTCGAGATATCAACCAGAAACTCTCCATCCACCTCATCCTACTTCCTTACCACTCTCACCTACTTCATTACTACTATCACCTACTTCATTAACACTCTCACATCCTTGAGTACCCCGACTTCAAAATGCATTTCTCAACCCTCTTCCTCTCGACCGCCCTCATGGCCGCCAGCAGCGTCCTCGGTGCCCCTCCCGTTCCTCTCTCCGAGCGCGCGCCCCTGGCCGAGTCCATCGCCAACGCGACCGCGCTTGGCATTGACGTCTACGGCGCCATCCCCGCGGACGCCGTCCAGGTCGCGGAGGGTCACTACACCGCCGAGCCGGGCACCAACGCGTGGGCTTGGATCCGGGCCCAGATCGACCTTCCGGACACGGCCCACACCCGCAACGAGATGGAGAAGCGTCAGCAGTGGGCCAACATTGGCATCGGCATGTTTGCCCAAGACTGGTGTAGGTCTTCCCATCCTCATTCTTGTCTCCAGCCCCTTACCAGTCACCCCCTGATCTGACGGTACATTGAATTACAGGCAACGGCCAGTCCTCCTGGTTCGACAACGTCCAGTACAACGTGCACCACGTCGACTCGGTCAACATGTTTAGCGTTGGCATCAGCTACCGCGGTCTCCGCTCCAACGAGCAGCTTGATTTCAGCAAGAAGTCCGGCAGCGGCGACTTGTGCGGACAGTACCTCTACTCTGCTGCTCCCAACACCCCCAGTAAGTCTCGGTGATCGACCTGTTTGTAGTGTACTTTGGAGGCTGATCTTCTTTCTAGTCGGTTGCTTCAACTCCCAGCTCATCAACTGCTTCAACCTGAAGTTGAACTGATTCATCATCTGAACCGGGTGTATTGTGGCTTGTCGGTATGACCCAAGTGTATCGGCGAATCACTCAACCATCCTCCATAGACGTACAAGCATTGGACCTAGCGTTGATTGGGAGGATCGCTTTACTACTCCCAACCTTGTACCCGTCATGTTTTCGGTGAATCGGAAGTTTAATTCTATCGTAAGCAAGCACATGCTTATAGCTCTTTTTATATAATAAATGTCAATATTGTTGATTACATGTCATGGAATTGAAAGAAAAGTGCAAAAAGAGTCTTCATCGAGTGCTGCTTATATGCTGGTTCTCATATAAAGGCTGTCGCCACAAGGGGTCTTCCAGTGGCGGGACAACTAAGCTTTGGTCTAAAAGTCTTGGATTCCGAGGCCCTGGTCTATCATCTCTTGGCGTCTTCGCCATGCCAAGCACGCCGAGCACGCCAAGCGTCAACTCTGCCCTTGAGCAGAAGGCTGCGTCGCCATTCACAACGGTTGTCGACTGGCCCTGGAGTTGATGCCGGCGGGTTCTAGTTTCTGGAAGTGGTACGTGGTCACAGCTTTGATCGTGGGCTACCCTTACGTCCATTCATCCTAGGTCAATGGCCCCCGAACCCCCCTCGTATTCTGAGATATACTCACTGATAGTATTAATCTTGATGGCATGCCGGACTACTATGAGATGTCTTATAAGGAGTTTCCTGTATCTATTAGTATACATGATTAGATCTACGAATATTGCTATTCCACCTACTATTCAACACCTACGTTCATTCCTGTGATACTTCTCTTCTCATTTCCATCATGATCACGGGAGTTGTTTAGCTCTGTATGCATGTTCTCATGATTCAAAGCGCACATTCGATAGCATGCTACAACTCCCGAGCTATAAGTCTTCATGAAAGACTGTTCTCTCGTTTCTCATTTCCTATTTTCCTCCTCTCGTATCATTATCAACTTCTGTCTTTAGTCCGGTTTCTAGCGTTCACTGGGTATTGACCTACGTGAGAACCCTCAGCAAGTCCAACTCATAGACATAGTGTTAGAATAGCATCACATATGACTATCTCATTACGGGTGGCTCGCGCTCTGCGACACCCTCTTGTTTGCTAATCCACGTTGTCGCGTATAAAGTTTCACTCATTACTCGTGTACTTTGCCTCTATAATATAGGACTGCAACTTACATGTATCTACTTCTATAGAATTGAGCCTTTCTTGATCCTATTCTTATATGTTCTGCCGTGTACTCCCACTCGCGATACATAGGACACGTCCTCAGGCTGATGAAGGGAAAAGAGATGATCTTCAGGCAATCGGCTTGGGCTCAAGTATGATAAAAGAAGACAACGCAGATGGTTAACCATCATGATTACTGCCAATGAAATGGCTTTTTGATCTAGGACAACTAGTTTTGTCCACACGTCCGCATTGATCAATGTTTTAATTTCAACCCCAACACAACATACCTACGCCTCGAGAAAGTCGAGCCGTATCAAAAAGGCCTCGAGTAGATGAAGTCAAACTTGCTCTGGAGACCGGCTCGATCAGCCACACTCTGAGCGATGGCCTGGTCGCGTTGAGCGCAGAACTCAGGTGCCGACACACGCGCTATTCCAACTGCTCTAGCTCCCTTGACTAAGAGCGAAGTGTGCGGCTGTTGCCTCGTCGCATACGCCTTGAAAGCTTCGGTAAGTGCTGACGTGGGGAGCCCCTTTGTTGCGTCAAAGTCGGGGATCTCCTTCGCTAGATAGTAGCAGTCCTCGCTGTACGTCTTGTCAGTCTTGAACGCAACCTTCTTGTTCGTTTTCCGATGCAAGGAGAAACTCACCAAGCCTGATTGGCGCCTTGTCCGAGATGAACACTTGTCGGATGCACCGCGTCGCCGACCATGACGCATCGACCAGAATACCACTGCCCGGGCTCGAGCTCCGGACGGTCGTAGATGCCGTACTTGATCAGACGCTCTGCGGAGTTGACCATTTCCAATACGACCGGGTCCCAGCCTTTGGCCTGCAGCATCTCAAACATCTTTTCCTTTTCGGCTGCCCTCCTCTCATCGTTGAAGAGTCCCCAGGCGGCCTCCTCCTCAGTGTCACCGGGCAATGTCAACGCCCAGGACGTCCTGTCGTGGGTGATTGGGTAACAGATGACGTGGCTTAGCTCTCCGTACCAGTTCCTCGCCGCGGGGCTGTTGCGGAAAGCCTCAGGTGTGGGCGAGATACCGGCAGTCTGTCTGTATGGTTATTGTTGATGCTGCGAGGAAACATCAGAGAGTCCGCTTACCTGCGTTAGTCCAGTAAATGACGGCGTCTCCTCTTCAATGCCTTCGCGCGCCAACAGCAACCTCCTCGTCGCCGCTTTCAATCCATCGCCCCCGACCAGGAAACATCCCGTCTCAGACTTCCCCCCCTTGAAGAAGGCAGTCACAGAATCCTCGGTCTCTTGGATGTGCTCCAGCTTCCAGCCCTCTCTCACCTCAACACCGCTCTCAATGGCCAGGTCCCGCAGCCAGGCCGTGATGACCGTGCGCTTGACGCCGACGGCAGGCTGACCGTATCGCTCGGCAAACTCGGCGGGGACGTCGGAACGGCCGAGAACTTCACCAGAAGCCTTGCAGTCACACAGTTCGAGGAGACGAGGGCCGTTCTGGAGGAGTTTGTCGCGTGTGGGGCCGACAAGGTCGAGGACCTTCATTCCGTTGGGGCATATCATCTGGGACGCTCCAACGTCACCTGGCGCCTCGGATCTCTCAAAGATGATGGGTTCATAGCCCTTCTGCTTCAGGAGGCAGGCAGCCACCGGACCGGCCACGCCGCAGCCGACGACAAGAACTTTGGACGAAGACATTGTGAATAGTCTCCACTAAGCAAGTACTGACTTGATGTTTTTGGTGTATATGGGATGAAAGGGCTCTGCTCGTGATGCATTTGTACTGATAAAAGCCGCAGTAAATGTCATGTCAGACAAGGTTGTGGTGTGTTTTCCCCGTCCGACGCTCCTGGGCCATGAGCGGTGCTGCTCGAAGACGACGTCATCTGACTCGCGAGATGGAGACTACCCAAGGTCGATGAAAACCTACCTTGCCTGCTTAGATTACCTACACCGTGGCTCGGACATGCTATGTAGATATACAGTTTCCAGGGTGCGCCGATAGAGTTTTTCTCTGCATCAATCCGAACTAGCGGGTTAAACAATCCGAGTCACGTCTGCTCATTGTGCGCTGGTTTTGCTGGCTTTGTGCGCCCGCGACGCTAGGCTGACGTCTATTCCGACTGCTCATACTACATACACACTTCTGATTGCGTAGCTTCTAGTCGAATCGCTGGGACTTCGGAAGTGACTCTGACAACTACCGGTAACTAGGCACAGACCATCATCTCCCTGTCAGAAGAAGGGTTACACGATATTATTCAAGTGAGGCAATTAGCCGGCAACTCGAACAACCCAGACCGACGGCGTTTCCGTGCGGTAAAGACGCAGCTGTTCATTGCTCAACCATGGACTTGTCAACAAAACATACAAGCTTCGTGCCTGAAACCCGACCACTTCCCAGCTCTTCCACACCTCTATCAACTTCGCCAAGAGTTTCGCCAATGACACGATACGGAAGCGGCTTAACGACCCCATCCCTCACGAGCCCAGCAACCTCCCGGGTCCAAGCCTCGGCAAAGTCACGGTCAGCCGGGGAGGGCCCAAACTTGTACGGGGCGCCCCAATCAACAGCGGATCCGAAGGCCCTCATCGCAAAGACCCAGGAAGGCCGGACCGACCGCCGCGTGTGGCTCGCTATCGGGAAGCTGACGAGCGCGACGTAGCGGCCTCCCGCCGTGCCGAGAGCTTCGTAGCAGATCCTCATCGAGTCTGCCGTGGTGATGCAGTCTGCTGCGTACGCAAGCTGGTCTTGAGTAAACTCGCGAATGTCGGAGGCGCACGTTGGTGATTTGTAGTCGAAGGCCACTTCGGCTCCTGTCGTTTTGACGAGGTCGAAGTTGTGCGGTGAGCAGGTGACTACTGGTATGAACCCGTGACTGGAAAGATCAGCTCCTTTTCGCATAACGTAGCTTCAGTGTATCTTACTGTCTCAGTAACCGGATCATGAGGAGACCGGACGCGGTGCTCCCGCCGTATACCAACACATGTCGACACTCGTCTGGAGGCGCGGCTTTGAGGTTCATGCTGTTGTGAAGAACCAAGCCGCCGGTGAGAAGACCACAAGGTAATGTTGCAGCCTCTTCGAACGACATGTTGCCGGGTATGCCAAAGATCAGATGCTCGTCAGCCACGACGTACTCAGCAAAGGCTCCCGTGGTGTCATCATTATTGTTGTATCCAAAGGCCACCCCGCACACTCGGTCTCCAAGTCGTACGTCTGGAGACACGTTTGCGCCTTTTGACACGACGATGCCGGCAAAGTCGAGCCCAGCCATTGAGCCCGGAGGCGTGCCGGCCTTTATCATCTTGGCGTCTAACGGGTTCAAGCCGACGCATGCTGTCTTGACCAGAACATTTGTCGGTGATAAGTTTGGTGTTGACACGGAGACCACCTTTGTCTTTCCCGGCCCTTGGACGACTAACACTTTCCTTGATTTCGACAGCTGTGTCATGATTTGTGATGGCAGTTGTTCAAACATATGTCCCTGTGGCCAGTGAGGCGACTGATGCTTTCTAGTACGGACACATACCGATCAAGATAAACCAACACGACTTGCTCGGTCCGTCTTACATCGCGGAAAAGTATCTCGTCGCGAGGCTTGTGCAAGCCGAATCGTTGTCGTGCTCCACAGTTCCGCCAGAACCAGCCATGCATGATTCAGTGTGTTGTAGTCGTCGGACCCTTGGAACCATGGAACGACTTAGCTACCACTGACTCGCGAATCAATTCTCACCGCCCTCCCCCCCTGGTCAACGAACCTGGTCAAGTCTCCATTCTCGAAAGTTTCCCTCTTATTGATCTGCAACTGTCATGCAATTGGAGTTTAAGTTGGAGGTATGGATATTGCTGGGCTTATTCTCAATGCGCTCTTGAAGGAAAACTCGCACGTGGTAACATGCACGATACCTAGGCTGCAAGGGCGATCTTTGATGATATTTGGGGCGAAACCTACCAATTCTCTTCGGTCGAACATGGTTACTGCTGTAGGGAATAGTCGAGATAGGAACTACATTAGTTATGTAAACTTTGAGCTAAACTTTACCAATGTTGATATATAGATAAGACACTAGAATATAGCTTTCATCGGAGTGGCATTTATTCTCAAGGCAAAACCGACTATGTCTCAAGGACCCAATTAAACACAAACCAAAACAATCTTAATCAAAATCTATAGCTCCTAGTATTGCTACTACCGTGACTGTTGTGTCTACTGCTGGTAAGTTTGTTTGCGGTCCTATCAGAAACGGTTACTTTACGGAGCTGTACTTTAGTAAGTATAGGTCGATTGTGGCTACGTGGCGAAGCTGACGAAAGTAATTAGACACGTCGGTAAACCAACTCACCTACGTTGCACTACTTGTTGTCCACCAGGAGGTCTCGCACGACTTCGCGAACCTGTTACAGTGATCTTGTACAACTGAAAACAAACAAGGACCTTTGTAATAACCAACTAGGTGAGTGTAATGTCTAATCACACGCTCTGTATGTAAGCTGACTTGCCCAGACAAACCATGGAGCCCATTGCCATCATTGGACTGGCGCATCGCTTCCCAGGAGGTGCTAACACACCCGCCAAGCTTTGGGAGGTGCTGAACAGCAGAAGGGACTTATCTAGAGAGCCAGATCCAGATCGTTTGAACCTCGCAAAGTTCTACAACAAGAACGGCGAGCATCATGGCAACTCAAACGTCACCAAATCTTACTTCCTCGAGGAGGACTCTCGGCTCTTTGACACAACGTTCTTCAATATCAGTCCTCTGGAGGCGGAGGCCATGGACCCTCAGCAGAGGGTTCTCTTGGAAACGGTCTACGAAGCCACCGAGTCGGCCGGTACGCCCATAGAAAGGTTGCAGGG
Source organism: Colletotrichum cereale (assembly GCA_034509685.1). NCBI lineage: Eukaryota > Fungi > Ascomycota > Sordariomycetes > Glomerellales > Glomerellaceae > Colletotrichum > Colletotrichum cereale. The sequence goes on along the minus strand of JASUDE010000249.1, from coordinate 50,444 downwards.
CTCGCGATGTTCGGTATACGTTGGTGTGATGACGGGCGACTATGATGCGATCCAGTACCGCGACACGGAGGACTTGTCGCAGTACACTGCATCGGGTACATCGCGCGCCATCTTGGCTAACCGAATTTCATACTTCTTCGACCTTTCTGGGTCGTCAATCTGTCTGGATACAGCCTGCTCGTCATCTCTTGTCGCGATGCACCTCGCAGTACAGGATCTCCGCAGCGGCACAGCAGAGACTGCCATCGTCGCGGGCGCCAACCTCATCTTTGGACCTGACATGTACATCAGCGAATCAAAACTGCGAATGCTTTCGCCGACGGGCAAGTGTCAGATGTGGGATGCCATGGCAGATGGATATGCCAGAGGAGAGGGCGTGGCCGCACTACTGCTCAAGCCTTTGAGCAAGGCTCTGAGGGACAATGATCCCATACAGGCCGTCATTCGCAACTCGGGTGTGAACTCTGACGGTCGAACGCCGGGGATCACGATGCCCAGCGCCATGGCACAAGCCAGGCTGACGACGGAGACGTATCGAGCCGCGGGGCTGGATCCGTCAAAGGTGGAAGACAGATGCCAATACTTTGAGGCGTAGGTGCTGACTCGTTCTATGGGGAAGTATCGTACCGCTAACAACACGTGCAATAGACATGGCACGGGGACCCAGGCTGGTGATCCCACAGAAGCTAGAGGCATTTTCGAGAGCTTCTTTTCCACCAGGGGTGCCAAGGACACAGCAGTGAGCCCCCTTTACGTGGGGTCAATCAAGACAGTTGTTGGCCATCTAGAAGGCTGCGCTGGTTTGGCGGGCGTCATCAAAGTTCTTCTTGCAATGAAGCATGACACAATCCCTCCCAATCTGCACCTCAGATCCCTGAACCCAAAGATTCAACCCTACCGGCACGCTCTCCAAGTCCCTACAGAGCCCACTCCGTGGCCAATGAGGATCAATGGACAGCCCAAGCGTGCAAGTGTGAACAGCTTCGGATTTGGAGGGACGAACGCACATGTCATCCTAGAATCATATGAGCCGAAGCTAGAATCCCAATCGTTGGCACCCGTCAGTCTTGCCAATGGGCGTTTCACCACGCCCGTTGTTGTCAGCGGTCACTCGCAGACCTCTCTACTCGAGAACATCCGACAACTGACCACATACATTTACAACAACCCAAATGTGAGTATCGATGACGTAGCATGGACTCTATGGGAACATAGGAGCAGACTTGGGTTCCGAAAGTCATTTCATGCGACATCACGGATGGACCTTTTGGCAAGCCTCGAGAAGGTCGTTGCAGACTCGGCTGGCGCGCAGCCTTCTCTGGGAATACCGGCCTCACCCCTCGTCTCCCCTACCGAGGGCTTCGGAGTCTTGGGGATTTTCACTGGACAAGGTGCACAATGGCCTGGTATGGGCAAGGAATTGTTGATGCGCAGTCCCGTATTCAGAGCTGCCATTAAGGAGTGCGACGACTCCTTGTCGAAACTCCCAGATGCTCCGTCATGGTCTCTTAAACAAGAGCTACTCGCTGACCTGTCACAAAGCCGCATCTCCGAGGCCGAGATCGCGCAGCCTGCAACCACGGCAGTGGAGATTGGCTTGGCTCGAATGCTACAAACCAGTGGAATCAAGTTCAGCGCCGTGGTTGGCCACTCGTCAGGTGAAATTGCTGCACTCTACGCAGCTGGCATCCTCTCCTTATCGGATGCCATCCGCGTCGCCTTCTATCGAGGTCTCTATGCCAGGTTAGCAGGCAAGGGCTCCATGATGGCAGTTGGAATCAGCGGCGACGCTGCTCAAGACTTTTGCCGCGAGGCACCTTTCAATGGAACGATCTGTCTTGCGGCGAGGAACTCTCCCTCGAGCGTCACCCTCTCCGGTGATGTTGACGCAATCCAAGAGGCCAAGGAAGTTTTGGACAAGAGGGGAATCTTTGCCCGTGTGCTAAAAACCGACAAGGCATATCACTCACCAAGCATGGAGGCGTGTTCCGAAGCCTACCTCAAAGCTATGCGAAACTGCGGAATCTCACCTCTGCAGACGGGCAAATGCGTCTGGGTTTCAAGTGTGGATGGAACAGCGGACCGTTACTGGAATCAGAACCTCGACGATCTTGCAGGGCCTTACTGGATCGAAAACATGGTTAAGCCTGTTCTCTTTGCAGATGCAGTCACAACGGCGCTGACCAACGGCGGACCATTCGATATCGCTATCGAGGTCGGACCGCACCCTGCACTGAAAGGACCTGTGAACCAGACTGTACAACCACATCTGGGAAGGCAACTCCCGTACTGTGGCAGTATGAACCGAGGCGAGGACGATGTCCTCAGTATGATGCAGCTGCAAGGGTTCTTGTGGTCTCACTTCAGGGCCAACGTGCTTGTGTTCGATGGATACGAACGCTGCTGGCGTGATGAAGTCCCCCCGCACAAAGTGGTCAATGACTTGCCCACTTACTCCTGGGATCATGGCGCACCTATTTGGCGTGAATCGAGGCCCTCCCGCAATCACCGACTACGCTCTAGTGGAAACAAGAGCATCCTGCTTGGCCACCGGTGCCCCGATGACTCTGATTGGGAACCACGTTGGCGCAACTTCCTGAGTCTGAAGGAGCTCCCATGGCTACGTGGCCATTCGTACCAGGGAGAGGTTCTGTTTCCCTCGGCCGGATACGTCGCCATGATGCTCGAGGTGGCACAATTTCTCAGTGGCGACAAGCCAATGGCTCTCATTGAGATCAAGAACCTCATCCTCGAGCGACCCCTCAAGGTGGAACAGGGCCCTAGACCAGTCGAGATGATGACATCGGTCAGAGTGACGCACACAGACGAACGCAAGATTACAGCCGAGTTCTCGTCTTTTGTATGCTCCGATGCAAGTACTGGCAATGTGGACAGAACCTGTCATGGAAGCATCTCTGTGTCATTGGGTAGCCTCGATGATGATATCCTCCCACAACGAGTTGATCCATTGGCCGCAACAGTACCGCCTGTGGACACTGGCCGTTTTTACAGCTCCGTGAGAGAAATCGGGCTGGAGTACGAAGACCTGTTCAAGCGGCTCAACTCGATGCGCCGAGCCGATGGCGTTGCCACCGCAACAGCGTCCTGGTTCGCTGACGAGATTGAATACGGAAACCTCTACCACCCAGCGATGATTGATGTCGCACTGCAGCCGGTAAGCGTTGGACCTTTGCGTTTTACTCAAATCAAACCCTTTTGTGACATGCTAATCAACGCAGGTGTTTGCTGCCTTCAACGCCCCCACAGCTGAAAGACTCTGGACTGCGTACCTCCCTCAAAGCTTTGAGAGGATCACCGTCAACCCGAGACATGGACTCGTCCCATCCCCCGATGGCCAAATTGAGGTTCTCGTTGACGTCTTTTCCGCAGAGCTGTCTTCGACAAAGATCAGTGGTGATGTCAGCATTTACTCCCCCCACGACGGCTTCAAGTCGCCGTTTCTCCAGCTCGAAGGGATGACGCTGGCAGCTCTCGGGAGGCCAGATGCCTCAAACGACCGCATCATCTTCGCAGAGACCAAATGGGAAGCCGACATCTTGGGCGGCGCTGATTTTGAAATTGATTTCGACCCGCCGCAAGATGTTGCTGTCGAAGAGTCCGAACGTGTTGCTTTGTTCTTCTGCCGCAAGCTGTTGGCAGAGGCGAGCAAGGTTGGGGTCGAGAACCTAAAGCCCTTCGAACAGAATTTGTTTGAACAACTCACAACCCTCGCGAACACGGTCGAGAGGGGGTCCTACCGCTACTGGGCGAAGGACACGAGAGAGACGATCGATGCCATTCTGGAAAGAAACCGGGACCAAGTTGACTTTGAGCTTCTTCGACTGGTGGGAGACGAAGCTGGCAGCGTCTTCCGTAACGAGAAACAGATGGTCCACGTCCTCTTTGCCGACGACAAACTCAGCCAATTCTACCGTGAAGGCCTGGGTCTTCGCAACGCTCAACGTCAAGTCTCGTCTTACTTGAGCGCCATTTCGCACCGGTATCCAAAGGCAAACATTCTCGAACTTGGCGCCGGCACTGGTGCCACGACCTCGGCCGTCTTGGGCACCATCGGTGGTCACTTTGGTTCCTACACCTTTACCGACGTGTCACTTGCGTTTTTCCCCGAGGCTCAGAAGCGGTTTGCGGACCACGTGCATAAGATGGCTTTCAAGAAACTGGACATTGGGCAGCCGTTCGAGGAGCAAGGTTTCGACACCCCATCGTACGATGTCATCATCGCTGCAAACGTTCTGCACGTGTCGGAAGACATTGAGGACGTACTGCGTCGCGTCAGGGGCCTGCTCAAGCCCGGCGGCTTCCTCGTCGTCACCGAGCCGACGTCAGACCATCTCAGAGTCCAAGTGATCATGGGCGGCCTGGAGGGCTGGTGGCTCGCACGCGACGGTTGTCGACGGTTCGGACCGGTCGCTACCATCGAGACCTGGGACGAAAAGCTCCGCAGAGTTGGCTTCACAGGTGTCGATTTGTTCAGCCATGATCAGAAGGAGGATCATCTACACACGTTCACCTCCTTCGTCAGCCAAGCTACCGATCAAACAATCGATGCCCTCCGGGATCCGCTCGACAACACCCACATGGTACCCGACTTCGTTCCGTTCACCCTCATAGGTGGTTCCACATTTGCTACGTCAAAGATTGTCCGCTCAGTCAGAGACAGACTGAGGGCTCTCGGCAACGATGTCGTCCACTTCCCCGACTTTCGAAGTGTTCGGGCTGCCGATGTACCCGCAAACTCCCTGGCTCTCTGTCTCTCTGAGCTGGACCAGCCAAACTTCAAGAGCGGAGATGACGACGCGGTTCTGTCCGGACTCAAGAGCATCGTTCAGAAGTCTCGGGGAGTGTTGATCTTCACGAAAAATGCCGCTGCGTCAAACCCTTATTCAAACATGTGGATTGGGTTGTGCCGCGGATTGCGCGCCGAAATCCCTGCCTTGGGACGCTTTCTACAGCTCATGGACATCGACGGAGATACCAAGCTTGACGCCAACACGATCCTGAAGCATCTCCTTCAGCTGACGCTGACTGCCGTTCAAAACACAGGGTCCGACGAAAGGCTCTGGTCTTTGGAGACCGAACTCTGTCTGAGGAACAATCAACTGTTCGTTCCCCGCATCAAGGAGTACCAAGACCCCAACGAGCGCACCAACTCGGCCAGAAGACAAATCGCCAAGGACGTCACGTCAGAAACTCACATCATCGAGGTCAACCATACCGAAACCTCAGTCGAAGTGAGGGCCAGCTCTAAGCTCATCCAAGACCGGCCTGGCCTGGACACTATTGAGAACGCCTTCTCCTGCTTGACACCCATCAGTCTGTTGTCTTACCAAGGGCCACAGTATCTCTGTGTTGGCACACGCCAGGTAAGCTCCGAAGCTGTCATTGCGTTGTCCCCAAACAATTCCTCGGCATTCCAAGTCTCAGGCAGCCGAGTTTTCTCCGCAAGCATCGCCCCCAATGCTGTTGCACTCCTGTCCGTCGTGTTGGCCACACAGGCTTGGCTACGGTCGGTGCCTCGAGGTCACGCCATCTGGTTACATGGGGGGAGCAAGATGGTAAGAGACATTATGGAATTCGAGGCAAAGAAGAACGGCATTGAGGTATTTGCAAGCTCCCCCGACGCAACCTGCGATGGCTTCATCCCACCGCGCGCGCCAGCGCGCATGCTCAAGGCGTTGGTGCCCCGTAAAACGGCAGCGATTGTGTTTGGGGACTCAATCAGTGACGCCGATGCTTCCGATCTTGTATCCAAGGTCTCGCCTTTTCTCTTGGTTCGCGAGCCCTCTAGTGGGCATTTCTGGAAGTGCCCCGCAAGCCAATCCGACAGACCAGCTTCTCAGCTTCTCGAAGCTGCATATGCGTCTACGATCCAGTTGATTGGATTGGTTGGAAGTCAGACAGTCAAGATTGTGCCGATCGGTGAGTTGAGTGGAATCGCTGCGAATTCATCCACGACTGTCATCGATTGGAGGCAGGCTCAGAGCGTTCCGATCCGGGCAGACCTACAACCCGTCAAGCCCGAACAGCTCTTCAAGTCTGACAAAACCTACTTCATGGTGGGACTTGCCGGGGACGTCGGGATTTCCATCTGCAGCTGGATGATCAAGCATGGCGTTCAATATGTCGTGCTGGCGAGCAGGAATCCCAAAGTCAGCCCGACGTGGACCGCCTCCATGGCCGAGCTAGGCGCCAAAGTTCTGGTGATGGCCATGGACGTTACGAACCCAGATCGCATCAAGGAAGTTATCGATGAGATATCCGAGACGATGCCTCCAATCGCAGGTGTTTGCAACGGCTCGATGGTATTGGCAGACAAACTCTTCATGCAGATGGACGCAGAGTCTTTGCAAACTACCCTCCGACCCAAGATCGATGGTAGCATCAACCTCGACCGAGCTTTCTCGGGCCACGATCTCGACTTCTTCATCATGTTTTCGTCAACTGGCAGTGTTATAGGAACACCTGGCCAGTCCAATTACCACATGGCAAACATGTTCATGGCTGGACTTGCCGCCGATCGAAGACGCAGAGGCCTAGCTGGATCCGCCATCGATGTCGGCATGATCTCGGACAATGGGTATATGACCCGTCAAGATCCCAAAGTCGTCAAGAAGCTGCGCAGTATGTGTGTTCTCGCCCTCTGCGACGCCGAGGTCCACATCATGTTCACAGAGGGCATCCTTGCTGGTCGTCCGGGCCTTGCTTCGCCCAGTGAGCTCATCGTCGGCCTGGCAATCAGCAATAATGAAGCCGAGCGACCGTTCTGGGCCAACGAGCCCCGATTCGGTTTCTACGTCAGAGACAAGCGGGATTCCGCGACCGAGAACGTTGGCACCACGGCCCTTGAAGACCTCCGGGCTGGCCTAGCCTCGGCCACCGACGAGGAGACTGTCTTCGCCAAGGTTCGAGAAGCTCTGGCTCGGAGACTGGAGAGCCTTCTGCAACTCCCTCAAGGAAGTGCCAAGATGGACCTGCCTCTTGTCAGTCTCGGCCTGGACTCGCTCCTTGCGATGGAAGTTCAAACCTGGTTCCGAAACGTTGTCGGCGCCGAAGTCAGCGTTCTTCAAATCTTGAGTGGTGTTTCTGGAGACGCGATCTGCAAAGCGGCGGCAGCCCCCATCTTCGCCAACAAAAAAAGCAGTCCAGCAAAGATTGTGGCTCAGGAGACTGAGTCCCAGTCTGAGACCAAGAAAACGCAGCCAAGTATATCAGTACTAGAAGCGGATGGCTCATTGACGCCGGACACGCCAGGCGCATCACCGCCAACACCCTTGACATCCGTGGGCAGCGAAAGCAGTGACGAGCAGACAGATGGCCGCTCAAAGGAGCGCAAGGTTCAACGAGTCGTCTACCGAAGAGCGCAGATGTCCTTCGCACAAGCCCAGCTGTGGTTTCTTCAAGGGTTTCTGGAAGATGCGACAACCTACAACGAGACGTGCATGTACGAGCTCTGCGGACCTTTGGACATTGACCGTCTGAAGAACGCATTCCGTCAGGTAACCTGGCATCATGAAATCTTGCGCACCTTTTTCTACACGGACCCGTCAACTGGCCTGCCGATGCAAGCCGTGACAGCCACGTCGGCATGTCCCTTCAAATTCATAGACGACGCAACGGATACCTCAGCCGCACAAGAGTATCAAGACATGAAATCACGCAAGTGGGAGCTCGAAGAAGGTGTTTGTCTTGGGCTGACAGTCCTCCGACACGCAAAGGACCGACACACTCTCATTCTTTCCAGTCACCACATAGCCATCGATGGCGTCACATGGATCCTTCTCCTCAAAGATCTCGCGCGAGCGTACGAAGGAAAGTCTATGCCCACGATCCCGCAGTACATCGACTTTGCAGTCAAACAGCGGTCGATGGTCGAGCATGGAAACTATGCCAAGGAGGTCCGATTCTGGAGAGATGAGCTCGCAGGGCTCCCAGATGCCCTGCCTCTCTTCTCCATGTCACACACAAAGTCTCGCAAGGCGACGAACCAGTACGCCACCACCGTCATCGATGCGGTGCTGCCCAAAGAACTGGTCTCTCGGATCAAGCAGACCAGCAGCACACTCCATGTCACGCCATTCCACTTCTACTTTGCCGTCTTGGCATCAATGGTATCTCGCCTTTCGCAGGCCGACGACTTCTGCATAGGAACCGTTGATACGGGAAGAGCGGGCACCGAGTTCTCTCAAACGGCGGGATGTTTCATCAATATTGTTCCTGTCAGGGTCAGTGTGGGCGAGACCGACAGCTTTGATGCTCTTTGCAAGAAGGCGTCTTCAAAAATCCTCGCTTCCCTCACCAACTCCACGATTCCCCTGGACGCTCTACTAGATGAGCTGCAAGTTCCCCGTACGGCGCGACATAGTCCAATCTTCCAAGTCATCATCAACTACCGACTTGGGATTCTGGGGCTGGATTCCATCGGCGATGCGGCGCTCAACTATGTCCAATCTCAGAGTTCAGGTAACCCGTACGACCTCGGAGTCAACGTCACGGAGGTTCCAGACGGAACATGTCTTCTCCACGTTGTAGTCCAAGACGCGCTGTACTCCAAGGAGGCCGCGCTATCAATCTTGGACTGCTATCGATGCTTGCTGGAGTCCGCTTGCGCAGCCCCTCAGTCCGAAGTGGCCGAGCTTTCCATGTACAGGTCTCTGGCGCTGAAACCTATCGACGAGCGAGATGGAAACGGATGGTCGGGAAGAGGCCGTCGAGTCGCCATTGAATGGACTGGTACCATCTCTCATCAAATCGAACACATTGCCCGAAGCCATCCAGACCTCATTGCCATCAAAGACGGAGCGAGGGCTTACACGTACCAAGATATGATGCAGAGAGTCAACAGCATCGCAGCATCTCTTAGATCCATGGGGGTTCCCAGGGATGTCGATCCTTTCTGCTGCCTGTTGGTCGAACCCTCCGCCGACTATGTTTTTGCCTACCTGGCAGTCTTGAAGGCCGGAGCCATCGTTATCTCCCTTGATACAACGAACCACCGAGAGAGGCTGGCTTCAATCGTGGCCGACTGCAAGCCACAGGCAATCATCCACTGTATGGCGATGTCTAATCTCGCCCAGTGGCTGGGGCAGGCTTGCCAAGATGCCTCGGTCACGGATCTCTCTTCGATTCCGGTTCGACAGGGTCAGCATGAACTTGACAATCTATCCTATCCTCAAGCGCCAGCCGTTCTATTCTACACAAGCGGGACCACCGGGACACCCAAGGGAGCCATCCTCAAGCACAGAAGCTACACCAACCTGATTGAGGCGTCTTCTCGCAGACTCAACGTACGACCACGAGAGGAGGTGGTCCTTCAACAAACCGGCGTCGGCTTCGATCTTTGTGTATTCGAGATGTTCACAGCTCTCTCCAGCGGAGGCACCCTCGTCATGGCTTCCAAGGACCAACGCAGAGACCCGTCAGCGATCGCCGACCTCGTCAAGAACGAAAAAGTGACGCTCATGGTGGGCACACCGGTTGAGTTCAAGCACATTTTTCAACATGCTTCGGGAACACTCAAGACCTGTGCACGTTTGCGAACGGCGGCTGTAGGAGGTGAAATCTTCACAGCCGAGTTGGCGGCCCAGTTCAAGCAGGCGATGCCATCAGACGCGAACGTCTTTAACGTGTACGGGCCCACAGAAACCTGTGTTCTCGCCTCCATCGAGCGCGTCGACTGCTTGAAAGACTACGTAGACGTCGTGCCCGCGGGTCCTTCTCTGGACAACGTTTCAGTCTACATTGTCGATGACAGGATGAACCTGGTGCCCGAAGGCTGCGCCGGAGAAGTCTGCATCGGAGGTGCAGGCGTCAGCCAAGGATACCTCGGACGCCCAGAGCTCACTGCCAAGGCTTTCGTCACGGATCCCTTTGCTACCGCGGAGGACCAAAAGAATGGCTGGAATATAATGTACCGCACTGGTGATTCGGGATACCTGAAGCCCGATGGCTCGCTCGTCATCCTTGGCCGCATAAACGGTGACAGCCAAGTCAAGATCAAAGGCATGCGCATCGAGCTCGAGGATATCTCGTCCAACATCCTCAAGACTGCCAACGGTAAGCTGGCGGAAGCCGTCGTTACCGTGCGCGGAGAGGACAAGACGTTGGTTGCGTTTGCCGTAGCCGCACCTGGAGCTCAGATCAAGGACATTCACGAGTATCTCCGATCGCTCCCGGCAAGCCTCCCGCTTCCGGAGTACATGCGGCCTTCCTTGATCATCCCGCTCGAGCAACTTCCCATGAACCGCAACGGAAAGCTGGATCGGGTCGCACTGAACGAGATACCAATCCCGGCCCAGACCGAAGAGAGCTGCCAGGAAACGCTCACTCCACTCGAGCGTGACTTGCGTCAGGTTTGGAGAAAGGTACTTCCCGACATCGTTTCTCAGTCCGCCGGCATCCTGCCCAACTCCGACTTCTTCCGACTGGGGGGGAACTCGTTACTGCTTGTGAACCTGAGAAAGCAGGTCCTGAAGCAATGGCAAATCTCCGTGCCGCTCCTGCAGTTTTTTGAAGCAAGCACTCTGCGATCGATGGCGGCCATGATCCGAGGCGCCAAAGAGTCTCGGAATGACGGCGTCGACTGGGAATTCTGGGACGAACAGACTCACTTCGACGTTGATGCAGTTGATGATGGAGTGGATGCGGCACCATGTCACATCGTTCCAGAGAGAAACAGAACCATCGTTCTGACAGGCGGGGCCAAGGGATTAGGATCATGGCTCCTGCGGCTTCTCCTCGACGAACCATCAGTTAGCAAAGTGCACTGCGTAGCCGTCAGTCAGGAGCAAGCCCCCGATCTCCCGTCGAGCGATAAGCTCTCGATTCACATTGGAAGCCTTGCGGAGCCAAACCTCGGTCTTTCGGATGAGACGCGACAAGCCTTGCAAAGAGACGTGGACATGATCATCCACGCCGGGGCCGAGGGCTCTTGTCTGAACAACTACGACTCCATTCGCGTTCAGAATGTAGAGTCAACAAAGTTCCTGGCAAACCTGGCATTGGCTAAGAAGATACCATTCCACTACATCTCCAGTGCCCGCGTCATTCTATTCAGCGGAGGCAATACTTACCCCGAGCGGCCCATCTCCGTTCACTATCCTCCCGCGGCTCTCGGCAGAGAGGGGTTTACCTCGACGAAATGGGCCAGCGAGACCTTCCTCGAGAGGTGCGCAACCGCCACCGGTCTGCCCGTGTCGATCCACCGCGCGGGTTACCTCATGTCCGAGGACGCCGACGAGATGGACGCCGTCAACATGATTCACAGATACTCGGCCGTCCTCAAAGCGGTCCCGTCTCTGGCCACGTTCTCCGGCTTCCTGGACATGTGCAAGTTGCCCACGACGGCAGAAGCGATCCTGAGGTCACTGACGGACGGCGATCTCGGGGAGTCGTACGGCGCAACCAGAATCATTCACCACACCGAGGGCAACGTGGTCCCGGTGGATGAGTTCCACAGTTACATGGAAGCCCAGTTCGGCCACCCTTTCAAGGTCTTGGACATGGCCGAGTGGGCGACCAAGGCCGAGGAGAAGGGAATGAGCCCGGTGTTGGCTGCTTTCCTGGAAGCCATGGGTGAGAGAAGCGATGAAGCGCGCTACCCCAGGCTTTTGCGCGGGAGTGAGCACGGCTGTGAATAATGACGGACAAGGGCCATTGCCCCTGGGAATAGGTCATCTTAGCTGGGAGTTTGAGTCTGGAAACGAAGTGTAAAGGTGGCGTTCCACGGTTTCGCGGTAGTCTGGTTTGTTTAATATTGCATGCTTTATGACTAGTTATTAGACACAGTCATTAGACACATGGCTCCTCATCAACGTTGAAAATAGAGAAAAACTATCCCGAAAGGTTTGGTACAATTAGTGATTGCACATGTAGAGTCTATGGAGGGTAATGTAGTAGTTGAGCATAGTTACACTCGGCAATGGTGGCGGAATAACATGAACACGGCTCAGTACGCATTCTCAGCCGATGGATTGGACAATCAGTCTACAAGCCCGGCTCCATCCGAAACTGACCAGCCAACATCGCCAGCCATACAGCTTCCCGTGGGCCATCGCCGCCAAACAAACTCTCTCTGTGTACCACGAAGCTGGGAGCATGGCCTGTTTCTCCGCCGTTCAGTAAACACCATTTTAGACGCCATAACCCGTTCGGTTTTCCAAAAGGCCCCGCCGGTGTCAACTCCAAAGCATCTTTCTTTCTCTCTCTCGGAAAAGGCCAAAAGAAAAACGCCCTTCAGTCTCTGATTCTGAACCCCATGGCTTCGATCTCGGGAAACATTGGACGGATGGACTTGTCGAGGCTCCAGTTGGACCCGTTGGTGGCGTGCTCGAAAAAGGCGCGGCTCAGCAGCCGGCGTCCCGTCATGGGGCACACGTCGACGGCGGCGTCGAGGCTGTAGGGCCAGCCGACGCTGGTGCCCCCCGTGTCTGTCGTGCCCGGCGAGAGCCAGTCGCGGAACCTGTTGATCAGCGCGTCGCGTATGGCAGGGCTGTGGTGGTCACACAGGTTAGGGTACCCCGGGAAGCGGACAGCGTTTTGGGTGGTGGGAGGGGGGGGAGAAGTCTGCTCACTGTGGTACGAGGTCGATGGTCATGCGATGGGGGATGAACCGTTGCCGATGGGTCGGACGGATCATCTCAGGCATGAGGGCGTAATTTGTGGCGGTGGGCAGGATGTTCCACTATGGTTGACTGTATGTCAGCGGACCGGCCATCCGGGGGGGGCTTGTCGCGACGACTTGCAAAGGGGAAGGATGGGCGATCCCGGCCACCGTCGGAATACTCACCCGCATGTAGGTCGTGTAGAGGGCTATACTCGCGAGCTGGACGAAGATGTCGTAGCCGTCGATATTCTTCAGCAGCTCGCAGGCCCACGAGTGTACGTCGTAGGTGTCGCGGGGCTCGCGGTCCCGGAAGAAGAGCTCGATGTCGATGCGGTCCGAGGGCCCGAGGACCTGGAACGACGGGACGCCGTCGGAGAGCATCTCCAGGGCGGCGTCTCGGTAGCTGTAGAACAGGCTCGATAGCGGGCTCCCGTCGGAGGCTAAGGACGGCAGGCGGTACTCCTCGGTCTGCAGGTTCAGCAGCTGCCGCGCCTGGACGGCCGGGGGGTAGTAGTTTGCCCGTAGGGCGCACGAGAGCGGGAGGTTTCCAAAGGCCCCCACGGCGCCGGGGGGTAGGGACTCGGCGGAAGAAGGAGAGGACTTTGAGCGGCGCCGTGCCGCCTGGTCGGCGAGGATGAGAGCGCGGACGAGCTCCGTGCTTTCATGCTCCCGGTCTTCTTCTGCTGGCCCGGAATTTGGCGGATGTGTGGGAGACTTGGCGGACGATGTGAGTATACGAACATGTAAAATCACCTTGGAGGGGGGGGTAGGGGGGGTAGACAAACTTGGGCATCGGTTGATTTCGCACTGATGTCGATGCTGCCGACACGGTGAAGGAGGTAGTGCATCTTGTCGATTTGCCAGGGGACTATCCCCGGCGGTAGCGGAGGCTCGTCGTCCTCCTCGGGCTTGACGAAGGCGTCGACGCTGGTTGTGGCGGTGGCGGTGGTGGTCCGGCTGGACCGCTCCGTCTCCGAGGCTTCACGAGAACTCCCGGCTGTGCGTTTCCGCGTCGCCGCCGCCGCCGCCGCCGCCGCCGCCGCCGCTCCTTGGCCGTTTTGCAGGCGTTGGAGGATGGCCTCGGGCGACTCGCCGGCGGCCAGCTGCGTCATTGTGTCCGCCCTGGCATCGTCGTTGGCCGACTTGAGGCGCTCGAGCAGCGACTTGAGGGTGTCGACTTCGCCCTTCAATTGGCGGTTGGCCTTCCGGATGCCCTGCATCCGGGTCTCGCCCAGGTCCGCCTCATAGACGCAGTCATACTTTGTCGAAAGGCACCGGCCGCAGGAGGGCCGTTGGGTGTCACACTGGGTGGCGTTGGAAAGAAACCCACGGTTCAGCTCTCATCCTTCGGGAGGGGGCGCGTGTTTTATGTACCTTTTGGCGCAGCCTTCTGCACTGTCCGCATGCCACCCGTCCTTTGGAGTTCTTTGACGGGCCGGAGTCCCGGGCCGACTTGTCGTCGGACGCCTGGCCGCGGGGGCGGATGGAGCGCAAGGCCGTCGTCGACATGATGGCCTTGCGTTTCTCTCGGGATTAAGTTACGACGAGAATAGATAGGAAAGATCAGCTGGACGCGGGTCGCAAACATAAACGTGCAGGGGAGGGCTAATGTATCCAAGCCTAAGCAGGGAGAGGGAGCGGCACCACTACCCGTCCAGGGTTCAGCACAAGGGTCCTAATACAGCTTTGCGTTACCGTGCGTGCGGAGAAGAGTTGGCGCCTCGTATTTTGGCAGGGCAGGGCTATCTATTACAGGTAGACAGGGCTGGGCAGGGCTGGACAGGGCTGTTGAGTTGAGGGGTTTTAGAGGGTGTTCGAAGGACTATCTATCGTACGCAGTACACTAGTTTACTACAGGTACCTACTACGTACAACAAGCACAAGAGGTAGAGAGAGGTTCGTACTCAGTCGTTACACTATATGCTCATCATGCGCGGGGTGAAGCGTCAGGGTAGGCCCTGCAGGGTCCTCTCTCCGTCCCCTTTGTCCAATGAGCCTGTAGCGGTAACTCACCCCGTCCATCCCTACATAGCAGTGGAACGAGAATGCTGGCCAGAAGTTGAAATAATCACTGCAACACTGCCGTGCCGGTACATGTACTTTGTACGGAATACGGATCCTATTATCTGTGTGCGCACCGTACTCGTACGAAGCAGAGGTGTCGGCCGTAAACCAAGAGGGAGGATTCATACCGACCATCGTAGAGACCTTTGCTTTTTTCCTTCGCCCTAGGAAAAAGGAAGTTTAGTATCACGGGACGTGTCTTGGGCAGAGGAAACACCGCTCGCGTGCCCTTGCCCCCCTAGCACGGCAGAGGATACCGTATTGTCTCAGACACCAATCCAAGGCCGTGGCAAGTAACCGTATCCCCAGCGAAACGGCCAGCCGGGCATGCCACTCGACACTAGCAGCTGGTGCAGCCACCTTTAACGTGAGATTTGACGCCAGAACCCCTTTGTCGGGCTTACTCGCGGTCTTCTTTCGCAGTGGTTGCGCACACCTGCAGAGGGGTTTTATAGCTGATGCTGCTATCCGCCTTATGAGGATTTACATCCAGAGACGATATAAACTAGACAAACACACACGGCTGGTGTAATAGCCCCTCCCCACCTGCCAAGACACATGCTTGAACATAAGCCAATTTTGTTTAAATCACAATGATTCTCGTCTGGGTTGAAGAACCAATCTCCGTCCCGGCTTTACTTGGTTGTCTAGGTTCCCGCCCGTCGCGACCCGGCCCCAACGGAAATGGAGGACCGAAGCTCAAGACTAGATCAAGGCAAGCAAGAAGCCCGCTCCAAAAGCCAAGCATTGATGCCCGGTATCCACGAGTCGGTCACTCATGAACATTAACAATGTGATTTCGCTCTCTCCCTTGGCTCTAGTCACCATGTGCGGACAAAAGCAACACGCCATCTGGGAGTGGGAAACGGCATTTGACCACTAGGTATTTGTCGCCGCAAAGTTGCAGTGCCGCGATAATTAAGCCGGCCTTGCAACCAAGTCGGTCTACAACTAGACGATACAAGCTAAGCCGATGACCCTGCTACCCTCGCGTCGACGTCATGAGCTGCGAATCAGCCACATGTCGAACCAGTCGATTATGGCCTTGAGGCTTTGCTCCTTGCACCAGCCTAGATGGCGGACCACCCTGTTAGCAAACCCCATTCCCACCGACGAACTGGCCTTCCGACCGGCCCAAGGAAGACACTCACGTTGATAGGGATCCGACGGGTCGCCCTTCACCGCGAAGCCGTGCCCTACGCCTTGGAAGAGCTGCAGGTGGTACACCTTGCTCTCCCTCTGCAGGACGTCGATCGCCTTCCTCCGCGACTCGGCGGGAAACGCGTGGTCGTTCTCGGCGCACGAGAGCAGCAGGGGTCCTGGGGTGTGGTGTAAGCCGAGTCTGCCATGACTGAGATCTCCGGGGTTTCATGGCACGTCAATGCCCAGAGAACAAGAGTCGCCGCAACACAAGGAGAGGGAGAGAGAAAGGGAGAGAGAGATAGAGAGATAACAAGATACAAACGAGCTCCCCTCGCTGCCGCACACACAAACTCACTTTTCACGCCCGCGAAATGCTCCTCCTTCAGCGCGGTCGGGTGCGCAAACGCCCCCGCCGACACCGCCGGCTCCCCGTCGCCGTCGCCGTCGCCGCCGACCCCGGCAAGCAGGTCGCACACGTACGGCGCGCCGAAGCAGTACCCGACGCAGGCGAAGCGGGTCTTGTCGGCACCCGTGGCGGCGCGCAGCTCGGCGCCGAAGCGCGCGCGGACGGCGGCGGTCCAGAGCGGTACGGTCTCGGCGGCAAAGGCCGAGTGCTTGGCGCGCCAGGCGGCGAGGTCGAAGCCCGGCGGCAGCGGGTCGTCCTTGGCGGCACGGTACCGGGAGATGGGGTCGCCGCGGAAGTAGTCCATGCCGAGCGCCGTGTAGCCGGCGGCGGCGAAGCCGTCGAGGAGGCACCGCGCGTTGACCGAGAGCCCCCACACGTCGGGGAAGTAGAGCACGACGTGGCCGTTGGCCGGCGGCGCGTTCTTCACGTCCGAGGGCCGGACGATGTACGTCGGCGCGCCGAGGATGTCTTCGACGTCGCCGCGGGGGCTGCCCTCGTGAAGGGTGCCGGCCCAGCAGCAGGGCCCCGGGGGCTGGGCGAGGTACTCTTGCCTGGCGGGCGCCGTCTCGGTCATTCTGCTGGATGAGATTGCGACTGGCGTGTGTTCTGCGTTTGGTGGGATTGGTTAAGATTGGTCACTGCGTGGCTGCGTGAGTGATGTTGAGAAAAGAGAGGGGGAAAAGTCCCGGTTGATGATAGGTCCGGTGGACGATGATGGATGAGTGGAATGCCGCATCGGCACCGGCGGCGGTGCGGGGTTACATCGCCCGATCCGCACCGTCGCAGCAGTATAGACTAATTAGAGGTCCGATCTACAAACCTTGATTATGGCACATGAGCCTGTTTGATTCCTTGTTTCCTCTCGGCTGGCCATATACGTAAATATAGTCCAGGGAAGGGTTGCTGGTCTGTCCATCAAGTTTTATAACTACCGCTACAACTCCTCACGCTCCGCACCATGGAAAAGATGCTTATTAGGCAGTATCAGGATGGCATGCTTAATTACAAAGAATCCGCTACTATAGGTCGTCACACCAGCTACTTGACATTTCGTTTCTGGAATCGCCACCGCAATAATACGGGCTAGGCGCCTTGTCTCTAATACCTAGCGAGAGGTCTGCGGAGCTAAACATACTTCTTTTGTGAAGAGTACGCTCGAGAGACTGGTAGAGCAACAAAGAGTGTGCTGCGCAGCATTACTTGCTAAACCACACTGGCAATTAATCGTCCCAGCATCTACATAAGAAGCTTCCGGCTCAATCCGTGAAGAGGCAACTCTTAAAGATGAGTTATGAATGTATGTGTGTGTATTGTGTCTTCTCTACGCAAGGTGTATCAAGATTAGGAGGGCGTGTCATATAACTATCCGTCAAACTTGTTCGAAAGCCAACTTCCCAACCGTTCCAGCCTATTCCTCAGGAGGGGGAGGGGGAGGGGGGGGTAGCCTCCTTCAGCGGCTTCTTTCCGTAGACGGAGTATCTAGAGCGAAGCCAAGGTCAGCTCTCGGAGCATGTTTCGTCCAAAGTGAATGCCGCGCGGAAGAAGAGAAGCCACTCACACGTTCCAGTAGGCGTGGATGTCCTTGTTCTTAAAGTCCTTGCGGACGCCGGCGATGAAGACGAGCACCTCCTCCCTCGTCCAGCCGAGCACGCGTGTGAAGAGAGCGAGGGCGCCGGGCTCGACGCCGTCGAGGCTGCAGGCCTGGGTCCAGACGCCGAGCTCGCGGAGGGCCTCGTCCTTGGGCCACGGGCTCGTGGGCCAGATGCGCTTGTGCTCGACGACGTCCTCGAAGCCGGCCTCCTGGAGCAGGCGCCGGAAGTCACCGGGCACCGTGATCGGGCGCCTGATGAGCTCCGTGCCCTCCATCATCAGCGTCGACCAGCGCGCCATCGGGTCGTCCGCCTTCAGGGTCCCGTCGCCGCAGAGGATGGGGAAGGCGTTGTCCTGCAGCTCGATGTAGCCGCCGGGCTCGAGGTTGCTAGCGTCGCGGGTTAGTCTTTTGTGTGTATGTGTGTGTGTGTGTGCGTGTGTGAAATTATCGGAAGAGCTTCTTGCGGCTTCGGGACGTACTCGTAGGCCTGCTTGAGGAACTTTTCCCAGCTAGCGAAGCATGCGTTCATGTGCCTCGCGAAGATGAAGTCGAAGGGCTCCTGCCAGGTCCACTCCTTCTCAATGTCGTCGATCTCGAACCGGCAGTTCGGCGGGACGCTGTCGGACTGGTAAGCAGGGTCTCGCACAAACCAGTTGCCGGGGACGGGCCGGAAACCACTGACTACTCCGGCTGGATGGGGCTCAGGTCAACGCCGATAACCTGGTCCGGGGTCGGTCAGTCAAAACAACCGCGAAGGGGGAACTCCCAGCTAGGCTGGCGGACGGATTGGGAGTCGTACCACTGCTTCGGGGTGGTCGTCCGCTGTTCGGCGTCAGCGAAGCTTTTCCTGCCAGCATTGCGCCTTGTTCGAGTGATTGAGGCTCTCACCATAGTCCATGGCCCATATTCCCGTCCCCGTTCCGATGTCCAGAACGCGATTGGCGCCCTCTCTCTTCGGGCTCATGCAAAGCTTGGCGTCCCAGGTCAACTGCCAGCAATGATGCTGCATGTCTGGACCATGTCAGCCCATTGCTCGTGACGATTGAACGATGTATGGAACGAGGTCGACGGCTCACCCAAACGTTCCTGTTCCCTCTTTTGATTTTGGCGAATTTGTTAGCCCTCGACTCACGCTCAGGTCACACGGGTACCTGGCAACATACCACGTCATTTGGCAGGATGTAAGCTACATAGGGGCGATGTAGAGTTAGTTAACCATGTGGCCTTGAGACTGCCGACGGCCGCTCTAGACTACTCACTTCCGTCGCTGACACTGTGGTATGTCCGGCCGTTTTCTCTTCGGTAGTCACGAATGCTAGACCTCAGGGAGTCGGTGTCCGACTCGATCGACTGGGCCGATCAAAGCCGCGTCAGCCAAGATGCGACGGCAATATGGACCGAGATCCTCCCCGGCTAGACTTACCGTACCGCTCAGCGAGCCCGCATCGCTCTCATCATCGGTAACCTGGGGCTCCTGGCACGATGGTGAGTAGGGATCCAAGCAGCATTGGAAAGTGAGTTCGACCCACGAGCGCCTCCACAGGCTCCGGCTGGTGCTGGTGGTGTTGGACTTCCTGCACGTCCGCCATCTTGCTTCGTCGGGGGGGATTTACAAGTGGAGTTGAGGAGATGGTCTGACAGTGCGAGGATGCAACGGAGAGAGGGGGGAGCAAGATGACAGAGGGCGTCCTTAAAATCCCGGCAGAATATGCTTACTCTGTCTGCTTGGATGCTACAGTCCCCTTCGCCCCCGCTCGCTCGCTCGCTCGCTCACCTCTTTTGGGACTGGGTCTGCAAGCCTTCCAACCCCCGCCGGCCGATGTGATTGGGTCCGGCATGGGAGATACGGTCGTACTACGACGGTGCGCGCAGCTGTACAAGCAACTCGGGGTTTCTGGGCGATTGGTCCGGCCGCATCCGATTCGACGGATCAATTGGACTGGCGTCGCCCTAGCCCCCGTCAGACTCCTCAAAGCGAACAAAAGTCCCATCGAGAGGGCAGCTCATTGGATCGGTTCCGTTTGCTGACCAGGGCCATCCACCCCGCGCCGGCGGTCGTCCCGGTCAACTGGGACTCCGGTTCCCCGGTTTGGGGGTGCCTTTGCGGTCCTGACCCAGCCAGTCTCATCCCATGGCATCCAAGATGCTAGTCGTAGCTTGCCCCAGAAGTTTTACGAAAAGGCTTCATACCAATCTTTCACTGTCCAAAGTGCCTTATATCCTGCATTGAGGCAATGTGATAACTATCTATAAGCGCGACTTTGAGGTGGGCAAGACGATAGAGCTTTATCACACCTAGAAATTTACCAGTTGGGTCAAGTAGTATTACAACGACTGCTAATAGGAGATATAATTATTTTTACTACTGCCAATACCCTTTACGCTTGTTTGAACGTTTCTACTTTACGCGTTGCCCCTTTTTGCACTCATTTTCCTTGCATAACTGTTCTACAAACTTTACCTCTCATTTTCTAAACTCTGTGAGGATCATCGTGGGCGAAAACAAGAAATGCGAGGTTGAATGATCTAGTATGAGCTGGCTGGCATGGTAATGGCGAAAGGAGGGTTATATATTCATGCCATCTACCTCAAAATGAGCCCCTCCTCTCCTGGACACGACCGTCCATCCAAAACATCCGCCCAACAAACCCATACATGAGCCTGCTGCTTCCACATCTACAGGGGACAGAGTCTCCGCTGTCTGCAAGAACATGCAAGCTTCTTGTCATTCTGTTGTCAGGCAACTTTTCTCTGTACTCGATATCAGCCATTTGTGGTCCCAACAGAAATTGTCAAGAGCATTGGCCTATACGCGGTCGAGCGCAAGTCTTGGGATTCCAAAGGACTTCAACTCACTGAAACAGACGACCACAGCCAGCACGATCAAACTTACTAATCAGGTTGGACTTCTATATAATTCGAAGCCATCTAGTCTCACATTCTACATCATTAATAACTGTCTACGACGGACAGCGAATGCCAACTAAACGAATTATGGTGATTAAGCTCAAATACCTACGACTATTGCAACTATACTACTCTTTGCACAACTTTTCAATAGGCAAGGTCCGTTCCAATGCAGCTCGCAACATATCCATGACAAACGGGGGTGGAGACGTGGTGAACATATAACCCCTACTGGTGTAACGAAGCTCTCTGATCAAGCACTCGGGGCCGGTGAGGAAACCAGCGGGTAGACCAAAAACTCGGTTGAAAGAGCCGCATACCAGAACGTGAATATTTCTCTGCAAAGTCAACGGAAGGACCTCGCGTGGATTCAGGTACTGCGCAGTGCAGTGGAATAAGATGGTCAGGACGGACTCCGGACCGATGAGAGAAACGATCTCTTCTAGGACGGACGAGAACAGGTGTCCCGAATCCTCGCCAAGACGAAGGTACAACGTGAGGCACAGCCTCTTGTGCTTTTTGGAGAGTCCCCGGACCTGCTGGGCGAGCTGGAAGAGGTCGACGTATCCTAACAATATAGGAGCGTCTCTCTTCGACACCATGGTAAGACCATCGCGGACGAACTGTGTCGCACCTCTCTCAAACAGCATATAATGCTTCTTGTGACCAAGGACTGGACGGGAGATGGCAGCGATGGTAGATGCGAGACCGATCGAGGCGTCTGCGTAAGTCATCGCAGCCTCCATGCCAGTTGCGCGGGCGATCAAGTCTTCGACTGCGAGATGGGGTGGGAATGTACCGCAGATCCATCGTGCGCCGCCTGCACCAATGCCGTACTGAATGCGGGAACGATGGCCAACCTCGAGTATTTGCGGGCCACAAGTGCCGTTGAACAGCTTCCTCTGCAGACTCATGGGTCCTTCCATGGCGGCGATCTTTATCAGATCTCGAGTAGAGTCAAAAGTTGTGCATGCTTCATCAAGGTCCTCATCCAACAAGTACGAACTCTTGTCAGTCTTGAAGACTGATGATGGGGGGATGAGACCGGTGTTGCAACAGATAATACCCACACTCATGGCAGCGCGAACGACTGCCCGGATAAGCTTGTTGACCTCCTCATCAGTGAAATCCGCCGAGAGGTTGATGCGTACCCTGCTTTCCCAGAAGGGGACGGCCGGAGTGCAAACAGGAGTAGCCAACAGGCCGGCGCATCGCAAGGCATAGGAAAACTTCGCCGAAAGACTGGGCCTGCCGGTGTAGACAGGAAGGATTGGGGTGCCGACGTCGCCGTAAACGAAGATGCCGAACCGATCCAGCTCTCCTCGGCAGAAACGAGCGATGTCCGCAAGCCGCTTGAGATTACGGCGTATCCTGGAGGGTTGTCCAAGAACCCAAAGTGTCTGTACCATGGTAGAGCTTGGCAAGGAAACGTTCTCCCGCTCATCGAGGTTGTCGAAGCGCTCGCGGATACTCTCCTTGAAGCATGCCTTGCCCGCAATGATGCCTCCGATCCCGCCAACGGCCTTGGACAGAGTACCGGTACGAATGTCGATCAGATCCCAGGGCAGAAGACTCTTCGGGTGGTTGTCGTTCCAGTATTCAAGGCATCCCCGACCCGTCCGTCCGAGCGACAAGAACGAGTGAGCTTCATCGCAGTACAGAACAAAGCCATAAGTCTTTTTCAAGCGATAGATCGCGCCTAGCGGCGGTATATCTGCCTCCATACTGTCGAGAGAAATGTCAGCAGGATGTTACAGCAGTGTGATAGCGTGCAATAAGTTAAGGTGCGAACCTGTAGAGCCCCTCAACAGCAACAATGACGTTGATAGACTCATCGACACACCCACTAAGCAGTGTTTCCAAGTTTTCCATGTTGTTATGCTTAAACTTTCGGAAGTTGGCATAGGGGCTAAGAAAAGCCCCCGTAAACATGGAGTTGTGGCAGTTCTCGTCCATAATGACTACTGTAGAGCGGTCGATCAAAGCTGGGAGAGCAATGTAGTTCGATCCGTATCCTGTGCTAGTGGTGAGGCAGAAGTCGGCCGATAGAAACTCGGCAATGGCGCGATGTGTCTCGTCTCGGAGTGTTGGAACCGCATCACTTTCGGAGACGGGCAGCGACTCTAAGCACAGGCGCTGGAGTCTCTCGGCCTCCGGCGTAGACTTATAGAAGCCGGCATAGTTATGGGAAGCGCCGTTAAGGAGCTCGACCGCGTTGCCGAAAGCATCGCGGGCTTCAACTCGGCTGAGGCATTGGGTGGCGAGGACCCGAAAGTTGGCACCCCACCAGTTGAAAAGGGGCTCGACGTAGTTGTACGCGAACAGCCCCTTCTGGGAGATTGGCCGTCTTGTGCCTTTGGTCTCGTCGAAGATGACTCGGAGTCTCGTGAGAGCGAGACGCAGCAGTTCACGAATTTTTCCTATGCTCCCGACGCTTGGAGGACGACGCATCTTTGTAGCGGAGAGGATTGAATCGCTGCCTGTCGAGACACTCGAGAGGTTCCTTTGATGTCCCGGGTCTGCTGCCACATCGGCGATAGATACGATGCCATTGACGTCGCCCATTACTTCTCACTCAACTCAGAGGGCTGCGCGTGCTCCAAGACCGGCAAAAGCAGGGTTTAAAATAGGAGTGTTTGAAAGAGGTTGATTGTAACGAATTCGAGAGTGTGCTAAGCTCGATGGTCTATACATGACTTCAGGGGTGCAGGGTGCCTTTTCTAATTCTCGTGAAGGTGCTTGTAGCTCCATACCGAGGTTTTCAACAGGCCCATGGCAAAATCGCCTTGTGAGCAGTCAACGGTCTCAAAAGCGGACGACAAGAACAGACCAAAACAAAAATCACCTTGGGGGAGAGCGTTCAGGGGACGGTGTCGACCATTGAACCGACCTCCCTTTCTTCTGTTACCATCGGCTCGTCTTCCTTGTTGTTGTTTTTCCCTCATAGATACCATGCGATGTGCCCGTAAAACGTAATCGGAAGAGAATAATGTGGTATTATCGGATAAAACGGGTCACGGAGTTTGAATCCAGCGACTGTTTGCAGACAAGTATCGCGAGATACTGGCATGCTAGACGAGTACGACGAGAGCATCTTGGGGAAGAGTTGTATGAGGCATTTGTCTTGGCGGTCTGGAGGGTTGGATTCGGGAGGCAGGGTTTCCGACGGGCGCTTGACGGATAGTTTCGAAGCGCTATGTGACTTGTCTTTCGTCCAAGGGGGGGGTTAAAGACACAGACCCCAGGGACCCTACGCACATGTGAAATGCGTGAGGCATTAATCTCCTGTTGTTGAAGAACGTCATCTGACAGCCAGCTGCTAGTGCAGAGTGCAAGGTCGAGTTTCCCTCAATGTACTATGAGGCCTCCTAGATGTAATCGCCCCTTTTTCCATCAACACAAATGTACTTGTCAACTGGAAGGGAAAAACATCGCAATACTTTTGGCCGTTTGGCACGTGTCTTTCCACCAGCACAGCCCCTTTGAACTTTGTTTCTTGGTGGGGGTTCCCTTGAATCGCTTGGTGCGAGGTTTGAACTGCGGGTCCTTCGGTTGTCACAACCGCGCTTCTCTCTCTAACTAAGCTAAATCACTATTGTCGTGGAAACCAGCCACTCATTGAGGTTGATTTTGCCTCGGCTGCATCGACTCACGTCCTACTAAGCTAGATGATCATGGCTAGTTGGCGGATGCTTCGAGGGATTTTTTGATCACCAACGGCGTGGATTTCTTGAAACAACGACGTGGCAGTGTTGTATCTACTCCAATCCAACGGTAAATGGTAGGGGACTTACCGTGGCTACGACGGAGTGAAATCTCCTTTTGGGTTGGCGGGAAGCGTCCTCTCGTTTAGAGGCCCTTTCTGGGTTGGATTTCGCGCGATACAACCTTTCCCTCCGGTGATCTGAAAATTAAATGTGGACGGAGGACTGTCCCAGAAGACTCTATAGGGGTGTACTCGTTCTTTCAGTCTTCGGGCTTCTAGAAAGATGACGCGCTAAGCCAGTCATGTTACTCTAAAGATTTCCAATCTCTGCGACAGCAAATAGTCCATATTAGAGCCCATTGTCTTCCAAAAACATATTTTGTTCCCAAGAGTTGAACTAGCCATACGCGATGCAGTCGATAGCAGAAACGGAACAGATCGTCGACGCCAAGTCAGTTGAGTCTTCAACTGAGAAGATTGTCCCCATTCCTGGACCAAGACGTATGTTCCAAGGAGAAACGTTTCTTTCAACACCACAATGCTTGCCTTTGTACTGACGGTTTCAACAGCGCTTCCGATCCTCGGTAACATCCTGGATATCGACCTTGTCAGTCCTCTAGACTCTCTGATTGGACTCGTTGGCAAGTACGGTACGTCTCGCAACTTCGATCTTTTCGTCCCCCCTTCTTCTGTAGAACCTGCCCTTCAAAAAACTCAACAACTGACTTTTCGGAAAACTCGACTCAGGTCCCATTTTTTCCCTGACGTTTGCTGGGAAGAGAGAGATCACGATTTCGAGTCGTGAACTCGTCAACGAGATCAGCGATGAGACCCGTTTCTGCAAGATCGTCACCAGCGGCGTCGAGACCATGCGGGCCGCCGCCGGAGATGGGCTGTTCACGGCGCAGCACAACAACCGCACGTGGGGCGTGGCGCACCGGATCCTCATGCCGGTTTTCGGGCCGCTCAAGATCAGAAGCATGTTTGACGAGATGAACGACATTGCCGAGCAACTTTGCCTTAAATGGTGCGCGATAGACCCCCCCCCCCCCCCATGATTCGAATAGTGGCCGCTTACCATGGGCTGACAAAAAAGCGGAAAAGGGCGCGTCTAGGTCCGTCAACGCCGCTCGAGGCAGCAGACGACTTCACACGTCTGACTCTGGATACCATCGCCCTCTGTTCCATGGACTTCCGCTTCAACAGTTTCTACCTCGACAACAAGACCCATCCCTTTGTCGAGAGCATGGTCGACGTCCTCGCGGAAGCGGATCTGCAGGCCGTCCTTCCGGATGTCGTCAGTCTGCTACGTCCGAGGGCCATGTCAAAGTTCCGACAAAACATCGAGCAGATGCAGAGCATCTGCCGGGAGATCATCGCGCAGAGACGTCGGTCGTGCGGCGCGAATCGGCCAAACGACTTGTTGGACGCCATGCTCAACGGCCGAGACCCGGAGACTGGCGAATCTCTGAGCGAGCAAGACATTGTGCACAATATCATCACCTTTTTGGTAGCCGGACACGAGACCACGTCGGGCCTCTTGTCCTTTGTCATCTACTACTTGTTGGAACACCCCAAAGAGCTGGAACGGGCTCGCGAAGAGGTCGACAGAGTTGTCGGGCGCGGCCCCATCAACATCCACCACCTCGAGCAGCTTCCGTTTCTCGACTCGGTGTTTCGAGAGACTTTGCGCCTCATGCCCACAGCCCCGGGCTATTACGTTACCCCGTTGAAGGACGAAATCATCGGCGGCAAGTACGCTGTGAGACCTGGCGAGGCTTTGTGTGTTCTGCTGCACACGCTTCACAGGGACCCTGCTGTCTGGGGCTCCGATGCGGAAGACTTCAAGCCCGACAGGATGAGTGACCTGAATGACATCCCCCCCAACGCTTGGAAGCCGTTTGGCAATGGCATGAGGGGCTGCATAGGAAGAGCATTCGCCTGGCAGGAGGCACAGCTTGTAAGTTTTGATCCAGCTAGCTCTCACAAAACACAGATCTTCGATTGCTTACCATGACTCCCAAGGTCGTAACAATGATTCTCCGCAACTTCGACATATCCAAGGATGACGAAAGCTACAAGCTCAAAGTCAAGCATCTCTTGACCATCAAGCCCGCTGATTTCAAAATCCGCGCAAGGTTAAGAGACGACAAGCGCCCGACAGATTTTCTGAAGAGCCTAAGAGCACCGTCTGCCGCCGTGCCGACATCTCCTCGGCCTCCGGCGTCGCTCGGCAGCTCGGGACCGCCGAATCCGATGACCGTCTTATTCGGTTCGAATGCCGGCACGTGCGAGGCTTTGGCATACCGAATCGCCATGGAAGCCGGAGCAAGGGGGTTTAACCCCGAGGTGCTTCCCATGAACGACGCGACCGGGCGCCTGCCAAACGATCACCCGGTCGTGATTGTTTCCGCGTCCTACGACGGCCTCCCGTCGCGGAACGCCACCAGATTCGTTTCTTGGATACAGGGCCTGCGGCCCGGAGATTTGAAAAAGTGTCAATACGCCGTTTATGGATGCGGTGTGTTTTCGATTCGCGACATCTCCAAGATCGACTTTTTTCCAATCGATCGCATCAAAGAACGAAACTAACAGCAGCTCTAAATAGGTCACAGAGATTGGCCGTCGACGCTCTTCAAGGTCCCCAAAGCAGTCGACGAAGCGATGGCCACAGCCGGATGCAAGAGGTTATGCCCTCTCGGCACCGCAGATACAGCGAGGGCGAACGTCGTCTCGGAGCTCGAGAGCTGGCTGGCCACGCACTTTTGGCCAGCGTTATCAAAGACTCCGTGGGCGAGCTCCAACAAGTACAACGCCGCCGACATCGGCCTGGAAACCACTACGCGACAGACTCCGCAAAGGGGTCCGTTGCGAGAAGGATTCGCATCTGCGTGTGTTGGGGAGACCCGAGTGCTGTCGAACAAAGGGGTCCCTCAGAAGAGACACTTGGAGTTGAAGCTACCTGCCGGGGTGACATACGACGCCGGCGGCCACCTACAGGTCCTGCCAATGAACGACAGGGCTCTCGTGCAACGAGTCCTGTCGCGGTTCGGCTTGAGCGGCGACGCGGTATTGGCAGCCGCTTCCCTGTCGGGTCAACTCCTCCATCTGCCGATCAACCTCGCCATGACGGCGTGGGAAGTGTTCGCCTACTGCGTCGAGCTGACGCAGACGGCCACCCCGGAAAACATCCAGACCCTGGTTGAAGCGGCCGTCCTCGAAGAAACCCGCGCGGCCTTGCGGCGCATGCTGGAACTCGACAACCACATCGGCCGCTTGAGCGTCGTTGATCTGCTAGAAGCGTTCCCGGACGTCGAGCTGCAGCTGTCGACATTCCTGCTCATGCTGTCGAGGATGCGCCCTCGCACATACTCCTTTTCGTCGTCGCCTTGTTGGAAGCCGGGGCACGCCACCCTCACGTACACGGTCGAAGAGAAAGGCGTCGCGTCCAACTACCTGGCCTCGCTCGGTCAGGGCAGCACCCTCCACGTCTCGGCGACGCCTTCGACAGAACACTTCCGCCTCCCCGGCACGGCGGCCCAAGCAATGACGCCTGTAATCATGGTCGCGACGGGCGTGGGTCTCGCGCCATTCAGGGGTTTCGTGCAGGACCGCGCCGTCTCCGTCCGTCGCGGAAGAAGCCTCGCTCCCGCACTGCTCTTCTTCGGCTGCCGCGGGCGCGAGCTCGACGACTTGTACCGGGAGGAGCTCGAAGCGTTCGAGCGCGACGGCGTCGTCACGATCTTTCGCGCCTTCAGCCGGGACGCCGACGCGGCGTGCAAACACGTCACCGACCAGTTGCGGGATCACCAAGTCGCCGTGTGCGAGCTTTGGGGCGCAGGTGCCAATGTGTATGTGTGCGGGGCGAAGAAGATGTCAGACTCTGTGTGCGAGGTCTTGCGTCCCATGCTGTTCGAGCACGACAGGCTCTCGGGGAAGAATAGGGCGGCCGATGGGTTTTGCGCATGGTCGGACGGCCTCCCGAAGAGCAGATACGTGACGGAGGTTTTCGGCTAAGCCTGGCTTCACCAGCTGTGGTCGTGCTCAGGGGAGTCTTATACTAGTCTGACGTAGAGACTCGTCAACCACACACAGCAGCCTCTTCGTTTGGAGAATGGCGTAATCTTCGTTTTTGAAATTACAGCAGTGGAGTTGAAGCGCTGCTTGCAATGGGACTTTGGGAAACTGCGGCACCTATACTACATGACTGGCCGCATCTGTGTTGAAACAATGATTTCTTGACGGAAAACATCGAATTAGAGTATGGGTGCTACATGAAAAGCTAGAGATGGGGCTTAAACAAAGAGCAAAATAGGCCAAGGCCAGACGGCCATGAAGTGCAATCACGGCTTGCTCTCGTACTTGAATGTTGATATCTTATAAGTTGAGATTACTAGGAGTACGAAGCTAGTCGGTTTATACCTCTAACAGCTTCTTAACATAGCCTAGTATTCTTGTCGTCTATACTAGACAGATTACTACCCAAGAGCTAGGCCTAGATAAGGCATACTATGATGTGATACCGGGGTAGCCTCAACAGCGCGATATTTAGCTGTATAGAGAAACTCCCGTCATAGACGGCTTAGCTTAGGCAACTTAACACTTGGTATATTATTGTCAAAGCAAAACATTATGGAGGTCATTTTATTACCTAATAACATTCAATTTACAAATGTTATGATGGTGAATTAATATACTCTCTGTTCCTCCTTTTTTTTTCTTCTCCCTCTCTTCTTTGGAATCTCCGTTTATTCCTACCATTGGCCTGCCTTCACCAGGTATAGTGCAAACACACCGAGATGCAGCCTCGCCAGCCCAGTATCGCCAATGCAACAGACAAAAGTTGCAGGGGTATCATGATCTGTTTTGTTTTTCAATGCCAAAAAGGAAGGGAATAGAAAGACTTCCCAAACGCCGCCGACCTCCCCTCCTCCCCCTCCTCCCCCGCGTCTCGACCGAGGTCAAGCCTTAACAAGGTTTCTTCCCATAAACACAATATCTAGAAAGAACAGGGTCAGCTTACAGAAGGCCAAGCGGGACCGTGGGGCGGCTTACACGTTAAAGTATGCGTGGTAGCGCTGGTCCCTGATCTCGGCCTCGACCTCGCGGCAAAAGTCCTTTGTCTCCTCGACGCTCCAGCCAAAGACGGAGGTGAAGAGGCGCAGGGTGGAGGGCTCGAGGCCGGCGATGGAGGTGTCATGGCACAGCGAGCCGGTGACGAAGTGGCGGCGGCCGGCGGCCCACTGGCCGATGGGCCACACGCGCTTGATCTCGACGACGCCCTCGAAGCCGGCGTCCTCGAGCAGGCGCTTGAACTGGGAGGGGGCGTCGCAGGGCCGCCCGAGGAGACGGGTGCTCTCCATGAGCATCGACGACCACCTCGCGATGGCGCTGTTGGGGTGCATGGTGCCCTCGTAGCTCATGATGGGGAAGGTGTTGTCCTGTAGCTCGAAGTAGCCGCCGGGGGCGAGGTTCCTTGGCGTAAGTCAGCATCCCATCCATGTCTTGTGTTTTTGTTCTTCTTTTTCTCTCTCTCTTGTTGTCCGAGGCAACCGCTCTCACCTAAAGACCTTTTCGATGGTTTCGGGCCAGCTCGCAAAGGCCGTGTTCATGTGTCGCATGAAGACGAAATCGTGCGGGATCCTCCACGGCCACTCGCTTTCGACGTTGTATATCTCAAAAAAGCAGTTGGGTGCAACCCTAGACGACGCGCCTTGTCAGCTCCTCCTCCAAACACCGGTCAAGTACCGCTTCGTGCGTCTCGGCAACTCACACCTGAGGTTGGATGGGGCTAATGTCCACGCCGGTGACCTGGGGATTGCAAGGTTAGTTTCCGCGCCGTGCGGGACACACACACACACACCGGGACTGTTCTCATACCACTGCTTCGGGGTGTTCGTCGGCTATGGCGAGGGGGGGGGGGGGGGAGGGATGTCAGCCAGCGGGAAACACACAAACACAAGGCAAAGAACAATCGGGTTCCCTCACCGTAGGCCATGGCCCATACGCCGGTCCCCGTGCCGACATCGAGGACGCGCGAGGCGCCGTCCTTTTTGGGGCACATGCAGAGGCGACCGTCCCAGGTGGCTAGCCAAAGAAGGTGCTGGATGTCTGTAAGAAGTCACCAGTCAGATGGAGATGTCCCACAAGAGGGTGTCGGATTGGGGGGAGGGGGAAACCTACCGAGGCGAAACTGCTCGGTCTGTCGCGACACGGGAAAAAAAGGAAAGCCTGTCAGCACATGCAATCAAGACGAGCATGGTAGACGAGTAGACGTACGGTGTCGTTGGGGAGAATGTACTCCTCTGATGTGAAAGAAAGGGCAGGCCAAGTCAGCAAGGGGGCGGCGGGTGTACGGGGCCGTTCTGTGACGCACCTAGTGGGTGGTATGTCCGGCCGTGTCTCTCCCGGAAGCCATTTTCGTAGTCGCTGGTCTCGAGCGACCACAACGAGGGGGCCTGGCCTCCTGCGATGGACTAAAGAAGAAGGGAAAGCCCGGTGTTAGGGGGCAAAGGACGTAGAGTAGAAGGAGAGAGAGACGGGGGGAGGGGAGGGGAATCGTACGACGTCGTCAATTGAAGGAAGAGATGCCGTGTCGTATGCGGTGGGACGGTCGAGGGTGACGGCGGCCTCGGTGGCATCGAGCGAGGTGCGGTCGGGTTGGGCGTCGTCGTCGTTGTCTTCGTCAGTCCCGGCGTCGTGCTCGTGGCGGTACATCTCGTGGCCGGCGTCGTCGACGTCGTCGAGGTGGGCCGGGGGCGCGTCCAACAGGCGGAGGTCCTCGAGGCGGAAGCGGAAGGGAGCGTCGTCTGTGGGACGCGAGGCGGCGGCGGGCATCAAGACGGCGGGGGGGTTCGGAGGCAGGATGGGAGGATGGGATGGCGGGTGGTGGTGGTAATGCTGGTATTGGTGGTGATGTTGGTGATGGTGGTGCGCACGCAGAGTGGTCGCATCTCCGTCTGCAGATCCGTCTTGAGACATGATTGCAGAAGAGCGCTCCCCGCGCCGTCGACTGAAAGGGGGGGAGGTGGAAGGGGGGGGTGTGGGAGAGACAGCAGCAAGCAGCCAGTCGAGTGATGGAAAGATGTTGAAATGGTGAGGTGATGATTTCGCGGCGAAAAGCGAGTCGAGTCTGTTCGAGAGGGGGGGGGGGGGGAGGGGGGGGGGGTGTACTGTATGTGGGGTGGGGGAGGGGGAGCTTGGGCTTTAAGCGTTCCCGGGCACATGGGACGCTCCCGGGGGGCTGTTCCCTTTGTTCCTAGGTACCTAGGTACGTACCTACAGCGCTGCGAATGGGAAGGTAGCTGGACAGATGCCCAAGGTATCGTGTCCACTGTAATGGTGTGACAAGATACTTGTGTTCTTGGTTAGGTACATTGGACTGGGTACATGACCCCCCTCTGTCCTTTTTCTTCTCCCTCTCCAACACGTGGGTCAGGCTGGAACCAACTCTGACAGAATAGTTGGAGCAGTAACAGTTTGGAGGGGACAGTATCCGTAAAAAAAGAAAAAGAGGGAAAGATAACGAGGAGGGGGAAAGAAGAGGAAATACATACTATGTAGAAAAGGGCTGTGATTGGACCAGCAGTACATGGGCTGCTCTTCCACTGCCGCATGCACGTTTCCCGGGGCCCTGCAAATCCCAGAAATGCCGCGTGTGAGCATCTCCGTAGCCACGGAGACGGGAACCCCCCCGGTATCATTCTTTTCTCTCTCTTTCTCTCTGTAATTATCTGTCTCTCTCTCTCTCCCCCCTCTTACTCACACACGCACACACACACACACACACACACACACACACACACACACACACACACACTTCCCTTCCGCCCCCAAATACCGCGGCAGTTCTACATCACCATTGGGGGCGTAAGCTTCCGTCTTGGTCCCCAGTCTCCCATCCCAGGAGCCAGGTGGGGGCGGCCACCCCTGGCCCCTTGCCAGTGTGTTGGTGGCGGTGGTAGCAATGGAGGGGGAAGCCAAGACCAAATCTCCCGTGATGGGATCGATATGCCGGGGAGGGGGGAAGTGCCTGCTTACGGATACACACCACCACGAGCATCCGTAACCATGGGACGCATTACTACGTGCTGACCATGACGCACTACCAACCTGTACGTTGCTAGGTATTGCTTCTGGCGGCGCATTCGGTTCCGCTCCGAGGGATGGGAGAGAGGGGGTTTGTTTCCGCGACGTCGCCCCAATCCCATCTCCCACTTCGCGCCCGTTCGCATTCACGACTCACAACTCTGCCCATGCGGGGAAAATGGTCTGGAGGGGCTGGAAAGGAATGAAATTGCGACCGTGAATGACTTTCGTCTGATCGCTGCCTAACAAGTCTTTTTCCCCCATTCTCCCATGTGGCATTGGTCGTCACCGAGGCAGAAGGAAAAAAGGCGCGTGAACCGCATCAACCGCTCCGTCGCGAGTCAGCAACCCCCCCCTTATCGTCTCGACCTGCTGGGGTGGACTACGGATACAGAATCCAACGAGGTAGGGGGGGGGGGGGAGTGAGTGATATTCATGCTCTTGACCATCTATGGGAGAGATATACACGCACAGAGGAGCGGAGGAAGCGGAGTAGCTTTCAATTTTTCACCGTCATCCACGCACAGGTGGACGGGAGGGTAACGTGTAATCCAAGGGGAACGCAATCCAATTCTAGTTCTTGTTCGTTTATTCGTGAAGCGGAAAGGGTATTTGCCGCACCATTCATTCATTCATTCATTCATCCATCCATCCCAGCGCCATCATGACGTCTCCAGAATCCAAATGCCAAAACGCCTCCCACCCATCATCCGTAATTAATATACTCTGTAATCATCTCCAGCCCACCCTAGCAAACAGCCC
>JASUDE010000249.1:0-17145 GCA_034509685.1 Colletotrichum cereale | reverse complement strand
CACCCACACGACCGCGACCCCATCGACCGCAACCCCGACGACCCCGACCGCGTACTCCGGCTCCCCCACCCCGCAGCCCGGGGCCCCACCCAGCCCCACTCCCCCGCCAACACCGCCCGGTCCACCGCCGCCGCCTCCCCGCACCGAGCCCAGTCCCCCCCGTCCCCGTCCTCCAGCTCGAACCCCAGCGCCTCCCGGCTCTCCACCGGCAGCCGCACCTTGCGCCCCAGCGGCGACGGCGGCGACACCCACCCCACCGCCCCCGTCTCCCGCAGCTGCCGCTCCGCGTACAGCACGATGTCGCCCTGCGTGTGCGCCACCCCGCTCATCCCGCACCCGCCCATCCCGCACCCGCCCATCCCGCATCCTCCGCCGCCACCTCCGCCGCCGCATCCGCCGCCCCACCGACGCCGCAGCCACCCCGCCCGTCTGCGCACCGCCCACACCGCCGCCCCGAGCAGCGCGAGTCCGACCACAGCCACGCCCACGGCGATTCCCGCTACCGTGCCGGCGGGCATACCCGCAGGCTGCTGCTTCTGCTGCGGCGCGTTGCCGCCGCCGCCGCCGTCTTCTACGCTCGATGCCGCCGTCGCCGTCGCGGACGGAGACAGGGACGGAGACGCCGTCGCAACATCATCTTGAGGGTCCGGGGCGAGGCTCGTCGCGGTTGTGCTCGTCGTCGTCGTCGTCGTATTCCCCATCATCGGCGTCGTCATCGACACCAGTGCCCCCGCCGGCCGCGTCCTACTCATCCGGCTCGCCTTTGTAGTCGTGCGGACACCCGCCGACGCCGGCTTCGTACACGTGATGTTGAAGTAGTGCGACCTCGCTCCCGCCGTCTCCCCGGCCTCGCAAAGCTCGAGGTAGTACACCGGGCTCAGGTCCGGGTCGTGGTACGCGGGGAACCCAGCGTAGCCGACGGTCCACGTCAGACTCTTCGTTTGCGCGTTGACTTCTTTTCATGCGATACCCCGTCAGCCTCTCCCCCAAACGATAGCAAAGAAGCCCCGCCAAGGAACTGTTTTCCCACACACACACACACACACACACACACACACACACACACACACACACACACACACATGACTCACCAGCTAGCCTCGCATACGCCGGCCGCGCGTCGTCGTCCCCGTCCGGCTGTTGCTCCTGCCACAGCACCAGGTCCGCCGACTGGAGACTCGTCTCCCACTGCAGTTCGATCCGGTCGTCGACGGCGTAGACCGGGTTGTCTCGGTAATCCCCCGTCGGGCCGGGGGCCGGCGGGCGGAAGAAGCGGTCCTCGGCGCGGGCGCATGTCGGGTGGTGGAGGAGACCGCCCAGCAGGAGGACGGCGGCGAGAAAGCGCATCATCGCGAAAGTGATCCCCCTTGGCTAACTGCTTGCTACCCTGGACTTCTCTGACTGTCGGCTGTCGAAAAAGAAAAAAAACTCCGGGTATGGTGGGCTGAACCCTCCCAGGCAGGGGGGGAGGGAAGACATGCTGTTAAACTATTCCGGGAATCGTAGGATCAACGCTCACGGTTGCTGCTTGTTGCTTGTTGCTTGTTGCTTGTTTACCCTGCTTTGCCCTTGCGTCGCAAAACCAACCAACCCCCGTTGCCACGGGCTCTGTGCCGTGCGTCCATGGGAGGAAGATGTTTCTCCATTTTAGAAGAAAAAGCAACGACGAAAAAGGTGGGGGAAGAAAAAGCCGCCTTGGCCCTGCGAGGAGACAAGGTCGAAGCCACACCACCACTAGATCCCGTCCACACCAACGTTCGTGCTAAGCTATTTCCGTCGGCGCCAGTTACTACGTATGGCCCTGTGCATTGCAGCGCCGGGCAACAGCCGAGATAAGATAACAGTTGGAGATCCCTTCTCCTTCTTCTTCCTCTTCTTCTTCTTCTTCTTCTTAGGGGGACGGAAATGGCGTCCAGGAGATGGTTGTGTAACCCCCCCCCCCCGTCTCCCTGTCTGTGTGTCGTGGTCGGTCGCACCACCAACACCTCGTGGCGAGCACGACCGGGCCCGTCCCACCAGGGCCCGTCTCATCTCTACCATCGAGAATGAATCGATCTAACCCTCGTAGAACACTCCAATGAAGAGCTTAATTGACTCAATTGCTGCTGTGGTGGTAACACGCAGACAACCTCACCACCAGACGTACCGAGACGTGTGCATGCAGTGATGATCGGCCACTTGCACCTGCAAGCGGGACGTATATAGATACCTGCCCTACCTACGAATCAATGCACATACCTGGGTATCTACCTACCTATCTGGTACCCGGGTACCTGTGCAGGATGCATGCTGATACCGCCCCCCCGGTACGTGGGCGCTCGGCACCGGTGGGCAGGGGGGCAGACGCACAGCATCCCGAGCTGTGCCGCATCTCCCCCCTGTCTTCATCTTTACTATGTACTCTCTTTCTTTGCTGCTACTTCTATTTTCGTCGTCTCTTCTGTCAAACCGCCGTCTTCTTCTTTTTTTTCTTCTTCTCTCGCTGGCGGCTATGTTCTCCCCTTGTACCGTCGTCATCGTGCTGGAGTCCACGACTAACACGAGGCCGAACCACGATACGCGCACCGATAGACATGCAACGTCTCGGATGCAGCAGCCTCGACAAATCCAACATGGTGCAATTCCAAGACAAGATAACATCCAAGACCATACGGCCACTGTACGTGTTCATAGTACGACTACAGAGTACAGCTTGTGCTGTGTATTACATGTCGGCGGCGCCAGCCCGCACGTGCAGTGCCCGGGCCTCACGACAGGTCCCTCCACCATCCTCCCGTTCCCCTTATCCGCCCCGCCTGAAACGGCACCGCTCCCTCTCGTGCGTGTCGCGGTACCACTTGGTCGTCAGCACCTTTGCGCAGGGCCTGTTCCTGCACTGGTGCCCCTGCCGCCTCTCTCGCGTAAACGCGCACCCCTCGCGGAGGTGCTTGTTGCGGTTGCTGACGCTCGAGAACGTCTTGGCGCATCGCGCCGTAAGGCACGGCAACCTCTCTCCGCGCTGCTGGTGCCGATGCTGGTCGCGCGAGGACGACAATGCCGCGCCGGCCGTCTCCGTGCTGCTGTAGACGAGAGTTCAGCCGATGCCCTCTAGAAAGCGGGGACGGACTTTGTTGTGCGTGCGAGCGAGGCTTCGCGCGATAGGCCTACCTGATACTAGACGACGATACGTTGCGGCGCATGCTCAGCGTGTTGAGGGACGAGAAGCTGCTGGACGGGGTGATGCATGCGTCCGACCCGTACGCGGGCGATTGCGAATTGAACGACGGCATCGCGCCGTTGGCGTCCTCGAGAGGAGCACGGATCGAGATACCGTGCATAGCGAGGTAGGCCGCGAGGAGGGCGCAGCAGCGGGTGTATCCCGCCGGCGTCCATGTATGGGCGTCGAGGGCGGGTCTTCCCGGCCTAGAGTGAAGATCTGGCGACTCGTCAGCTATGGATATGTTTCGAAATCCAGATAGTCTTGCACATACGCAAGATCAGCGCCAGCACCATGGAAAAAGCCACTGAAACGAGCAGCAGCATCGTCGCCGGCAGCACATCGTCCCAACCTCCGGTCCCCGCCAGCCATGGCCCCGTCTGTCCCGAAGGCGTGTCCTCGAATTGCTCCATGTGCAGAAACTCTGCCCACACAAGGTCGTCACGCTGGGTCGAGGAACTCTCGTAGGAGCTTCGACACGACTGTGAGCGGCCGGGGATCGCCTGGCCCTGGCTGATCCCTGTGTTGGTGTCCTGGTCCTTGAACGCTCTCTGGTAGGCTGCAAGACTACTGCCAGCGCTGAACATCCTCGATGGCACAGTTTCCTTGCGCTTCTCGAGTGTTACCAGGCTCTGAACCAAGTCTTGGAAGTGGGAGAGGTTGTCGGGGTCGGGTTCCGACGCCGCGTCGCCTGATGGAGTATACGCCCACATTCGGAGCGCCACATCGTCAAAGAAGCCCTGCAACGGGGCCGAAAAGACCGAGCGCCAGCGGTCGAGATCGTCGACGAACCTGTGACAACGTTAGACTGCTGAATATGGCCCGATCCAAAAAAGACCTTCTCCTTCATCATTTTCATCTGTTGGGACGAATGCGGACTTACTGGGTGGATATCGTGTCGTCGTGTGTAAAGAGGGTCAAGTAGACGGCGTTGGCCACGACAAGGGAGTCGACGACCTCCGGCAGCGTCGACGGCGGGCTATCTTGCATCAAACCACGAAATGCCTTTAGGCCGCGGCCCCAAACGCTGTCTGCAAAGGTATATTTGCTAGCGAGATCCCGCACCTCGACGTGATCCGAGCAGATGCAGACACCGCGAAGCTGGTAACACAATGCCCGCATATGCAAGACCAGAGTCTGTCCCAAGATCCGACGATGATGCCGCGAGGGTTTGCGCCGAACCGGCTCCTTGGGCGTCTCGGCGGCCCGGCCTTGTTCCTGGTGATGCGTTCCTGAGGTACCAGCCGACGGGCCAGCTCTGCCGCTATGGAGCGGAAGCTGGCGGTCTTCGGGGTGAACGGCATTCTCCGCGTCCGGGGATACCAAAGGTACTTCCCCGGCCCCGACCTGATTTAGGAGGCTGAGTTCCGCAAAGGGCTCTAATGGGTTGTCTAACATTGAAGTTCCAGACACGTCCATGACCCCGAAAGAAAACAGGATTTGCATGATCTCGTTGTCTCCGTCCGAGACCGCCATGGCAACTGCTTCCTTCATCCCGTCGGCAAAGACGT
The DNA here is from genome assembly GCA_034509685.1 of Colletotrichum cereale. Taxonomy (NCBI): domain Eukaryota; kingdom Fungi; phylum Ascomycota; class Sordariomycetes; order Glomerellales; family Glomerellaceae; genus Colletotrichum; species Colletotrichum cereale. The sequence goes on along the minus strand of JASUDE010000249.1, from coordinate 12,438 downwards.
TTTTAGAGAGAATCGCCCGTACAATACGGGGTTGCCGCCAATAGACCGCGGCAGAAAGAGGCGCGAGGACAACGTGCACCGCGCTGCTTTCGGTCAAGTCGCTATGGTGAACTCCGAGGAACGACATGCCCTGTTGGAGAAGACTGTCCACTTGCTGGACGTGACCGAGGCGGATGGCGACGTGGAGCGGGTCATGCGTGATGTCGCGGAGAAAGGGCGCGGTCTGACTCGACGACGACCTGTCCCTCGTCCGCGAAGCGAGATCGAGGACGTAACGGTAGATGTCCAGCTGGCCCCGGTCGAGGAGCTCGAGGAGCAGATCGGTGTTCATCTCCCACTCGACCTCGCCGGAGCGGACAACGGGCTCGCAGAGGTTGTACAGAGCAGTCATGTCTCCGGCGAGGGCGAGTTGTGTGAATTTGGAAGCCAGGGCTTCGAGGTACGCATCGTCCATCAGATCGGGGAGAAGACCGAGCGCAAAACAGGCGTCCAGGTCGTCTAGGCCAGCATCGACACTCCGTTGGTGCATGTCGTGCAACTGGCCGAGAGACAGGTGGCCATTGGACCGGTACGTCTCGGTGCCGATACCGATACCTGCGTACAGGGCCCTGTCGAGGAGGAGATCTCTAACGAGCAGCCGCAGCTCGACCGTGGCGGAGTGTGATGGCGAGATGGTCTCGAGGTGCTGTAGGTGGGACTTGAGCTTCGAGTAGTTGCAGAGGATTGAGGGGAAGTCAAAGGGCGAGGGCATGGCGATGGCGAGCGTCTGCAGCAGGGTCAAGCTCCGGATCTCGACTCCGATGGTCTTGGAAGAGCGACATTTGGAAACGGCGAATGCCGGCAGAGGACCAGGCGATGAGTGAAGGGGCAGGTAGACGGCCGAGCCAGGCGACACGGCTTGGAAAACATCACCGCTGTGGTTGAAGAGGAAATCATCAGCCAACCCGCTGGGGTGAGCGCCACAACACGCGGCTTTCGGCGTCAAAGAGGCAGAACTCGAGTGGTATCAGTCTGCAATGGTTGACCGTATTCCATGTGCGAGTCCACGACAATCAAGGCTGTTTTTGACAGCAGAACCGGAAACGGCAATCACATAGAGTGCTGCCTCAATAAGACTGACTGAACGAACGATGGGCGTACCTTTCGAACACTTCAGTGTAGGCAAAGCAGGGTGCATCGTCGAGAAAGTCGTGGCTATTGGATGTGGCGCTTCCGCAAAAGCTCGAGTTGGGCCACGACAGGGCGGCCGGGTGCGACTTAAGGTTCTCGTCAATGTCGGCGAGGCGTAGGTTGAGGCCGAGCGATAACAGAGAGGCCATCTTTGGCGGTTCGCGGCCATTGGCCGGGGGGAAGCAGGGGGGATTCAACGGCCGGGATGAGTATCACACCAAACTAATGGGTGAGAAGAGGGGAGAAGTGAAACAACTCTAACCCCAAGTCAGGCGAGACGTAAGGAAACCTGAAGACTGTAAATCTGAGGAGAACTGAAGTTGAGAAAGGAGCATCGATGGCTGGAGGCGGCCATGCCATGGGATATGAGGCTGACAGGCAACGGGGCGAAGGTGGTGGGTCCCGAATTTAGGAATCAGCGGCAGGTCACGCGGGGGACGCCGGCTTCCATGTGGTTGGGCAGAACTGGGGTAGTCGACATGGGACGGTATGCGCGATAGGAAACGTGATGCCGTGCAGGAATGCTGCGGCTGATGACGGCGGCCGACAAGTTGCGGAAGCGGGAGGCGATGTTTTGATTCGGGGTTTGTGGGATGTTGTTGGTGGCGGTGATGATGTCGACCAGTGGTTTCTTGAGCATCTTGACATGGCTCATTCCGATTTGAGGAACCCCTGCGCAGCTGAGGGCCGTCGTGTAATGTACGGTAGGACTCGAGTACGGGACTTACTGTGACCGGGGAGACGGAAGAGCATTGGATAGTCCGGAACAAGAGAGAGAGAGAGAGAGAGAGAGAGAGAGAGAGAGATAGTGTGATGACGAGAGTTGGTGAGAACGACGATAGTGACATGGACAGTGACATCGATAGTGACATGGCCAAAAGTGGATGAGGTAAGCACAGTGTTGATTTCCCACCTCGACAGCGACACTGTGACCCCACTCTAATGACTTATCCCCACTGCCATTGGTCGACACCCGTTAATTGAAAAGTCCCCCCCCCCGCGACGCGACTAGACGCGTCTCCTCGCCCGCCTGTACGGATACCATACCAGCGTCGTGCAATTTGCCTCTGCCCTCCTCCACGTCCAAACACCCAGCCAGCCACACCAACACACACCCCTCGTCAACGTTGACATAGATAATCACACACATACCAAACGGCAACATGTTGCGGCACGACTATAACCGCATCGACCCCAAACGGCGCAATGTCGTCGACCACCGGAAGAAGCAGTTTGCCTCCCCGGCCTACAAAGAGGCCGAATACCCCCACCGCCTCAACTTTTACGCCGACGCGCCCACGGCCGACATCACCCTCGAGCAGTTTGAGCAATGGGCCATTGACCGCCTGAGGAGTAAGTCCACCATGCCCTGCCGTCTTGCCGTCCTCCGGCTCATCGCTAACGCGTTCCTGCCCAGTCCTCGCCGAGCTGGAAGCCTGCGCGTTCCGCAACAAGTCCCCGCAAGAGGTCGCGAACCACATGAAGCCGCTCCTCGACAAGTACCTCCCCCTCGAGTCCAACAGCTCCCACTCGCCCAAGCTCTTTGCCCAGCGCCAGAAAGACCACTACAGCCACTTCATCCTGCGCCTGGCCTTTGCCAGGACCGAGGACCTCCGCCGCCGCTTCACCCGCGTCGAGACCATGCTTTTCCGGCTGCGCCTCAACAGCGACGACCAGAACGAACGATCCGCCTTTGTCAGCAGCCTCGACCTCGACTGGTGGGAAGCCGTGACGGACGACGAGAAGCGCGAGCATGCGCTCGAGCTGGCCGCCATGTCGCGCGGCTGGGGCAAGACGGCCTCGACCGACGACGATACATGGTTCAAGGTCGACTGGGACCGCGTCCCGGAGCTGGTGGAACAGCGCAAGGTATTCCTGAAAGCGGGCAAGGCTTTCGTGCCGGGGAGAGAACAGGCCAGCATGGTCATTGGCGAATTCGTCTCGCGGCTGGAGAGGCAGCTAGAGGTAGGAAGGACCCGTCGTCGTTGACGACAAAGTAAACGCACAATCACTGACTGACACACCGGCCTACAGCTCACGGCGCGCGCCCTCCCCCGGCTCGACGAGGACGACCGCCTCACCCCGATCCTCGACCACCTCTCCAAGAACTTCATCACCCCGGACAGCTCCTACAGCTCCAACACGGCCGCGCCGGCGGGCGCCGAAATCACGGCCCGCAACATCGACAACCTCGCCCAGCACTTCCCCGCCTGCATGTCGCACCTCCACCGCTCGCTGCGCCGCGACGCCCACCTCAAGCACTTTGGCCGCCTGCAGTACACCCTCTTCCTCAAGGGCATCGGCCTGAACCTCGAAGAGTGCCTCGTCTTCTGGAGGCAGGCCTTCCGCAACATCACCGACGACACCTTCAACAAGGAGTACCGTTACAACGTGCGCCACACCTACGGCGACGTCGGAGGCGACTCGAACCGCCGCGGCGGCGGCTACAGCCCCTTTAGCTGCCAGAAGATCCTGACGGAGCACCCGCCCGGCGCCGGCGAGGCCCACGGCTGCCCCTACCGCCACTTCAACCTCGAGAACCTGACGACGCTGGTGCAGGCCATGGGGGTCAGCGACCGAGCCACGCTGCAGGGGGTCAAGGAGGACAAGGACAACCAAAAGTTCCACATGGCGTGTAATCGGTATGTCTCCAGCCTCCGTTTTGTCGGGGGGACGGCCGTTCGGCCGGCTGTCCGTCCGTCCCGGGATGAACACCAGTTGACTTATGTGTCTCTAGCGTATTCGAGCACCTACACAAGCAGGAACTCAAAAAGGCAAAGGACGAGGGCGTTTTCACGTCGGCGCAGCTCGAGACCATCGTCCACCCCAACGAATACTTCAAGCGCAGCTACCTCCTCAAGAACCTCGGCAAGGGGACGGATATCAAGATGGAGGGGTGAGCCGAGCAGGGCCTTACCCGTCGTCCAGGATCCGTGGTCGTAGCAGCAGCAGCAGTCACAGTCATAGTCACGACACCAGTTGAAACGTGACAAGTTGGACTTGGCTCTGGCACAAAACGAGGGCCACCAGCCACGGCAGCCAGTTGTATCAGTAAGCTCGGCGTGTGACCGAGGGACCGAGGGGAAGGCGGGTAGAAAGGCGGGCAGCCTTACTAATGATGCGTGGCTCGGTAAGAGGGACAGTGTTCCACGGCGGTCTGGGCCGTATCCCCGACCGCTGCCGCGGGTGAGAGGACAAGAGGGATGGATGGATGGGAAGAGGCGTTGGATACCGGGAAAGCATGTGTCTCACGGGAGTATTAATTCCCACTTGCGAGCGAAAACCGATTGGTCATTCGGACCTTTGGAGATATATCGGCGTTAAGGTTGGAGTTTTTTTTTCTCCCCCGAGTTCTTTTTCGGGTTGGACGGGATGCTACGGACATTATGATTTTTTTTTAAACTTCTCTGGGCGGAGAGAAATTCCGAAGTTGTGTTGTGTCTCTGCTTAGTATTCGTTTCTGGCCGAAAGTCATCCCAAGATTTGATATCCCCCCTCCCTCCTCTTCCGGTCACTTTCTCCCGTGTGTGTCTTGTTTCGGGGAAAAAAGGAGACTTTTTTCGCGCCAAGAGGCCGAGACCGAGGCCGAGGGTTCCCGGCCGCCTGCCGGTGCGTCTGTCCGTCCGTCTCGTCTGTCCGCTCTCTCTTGTATCTCCCTCCCCCACGGAAACTCGGGAAAAGGCGAAAGCGGTCGAACTCCGTCGGCACGGTCGGCACGGCCGCGGAGGAGGGGTGTGTGTGTGTGTGTGTGTGTTTGTGACAAATGGGAAAAGACAAATCGTCAGAACTCTAGAGAGAAAAAGAGACAATCCAGTTTACCCGGTCTCCGCGCATCCACGACGGGCTTTTTCCCTCCCCCCCGCTGCTCGGGTTTCCCGGCAGTCTTTTGTCATCCCGTAGTACGGTTCGGCATCCCGTTTCTCCCCTTTTTTTCCGCTCTTGGCTTTTTTCCACCCTCTAGACGGATAACCCGGGATGGAAAGACTTTTTTGGGGGCAATGTGTGTGTGAGTATTAGTGTCACGACGGGCCCTCGGGGTTTCACGATCCGGGGTGAGGGTGAGACTTGGCGCGCGGGCTCAGCCGCGATTGCGATGCTTAATAACGAAGATCTGGGCATCGCGCGTCCGGGGGGAGGAGAGGGAGCTTGGGCAGCGAGTTTGCTCTTCCGTTTCTGTGGCTTTGCTTCTTGCTGCTGCCTGTGACTGACTGTGACTGACTGCCTTGCTGCGGCTCGTTTCCAATCCTCAGACGGGGAGCAGAAGAAACAAGACGAGACCGGTCTGGACCTCGGAGGGGCGTGTGTTTGATCGTTTCCTTTGGGGGGGGGGGGGGACCGGGAGAGCCCTGACTCATCACCCCCGTCGGCAGCTCGTGCCCAAGCCGAGTTTAATCGGGATAGGGTTTACTTTGTGCTTCTCTGGCTGGGTAAGGGCAGAGATTGAGGGGGGGCGTGGGAGTCTTGTGTGATTGACTGTTTGTTAATGTGCGAGAAACAGCAAGGGGGCGTGAGGGGATCACGAGAGGGGATCATGAGAGGGGATCACGAGAATGCCGGGAAAAAGGCCCGAGACGTGGCGGTGCCGTCTGGCTAAATCCCCTCGGTGTCGTCCAGATGTGCAACCCGCGTCTGTCAACGAGTTTGACAGCCTGAACGAGGTCGTCTCACGCCGGCACAAGCCGTTTCGAACGGTTGTCTACGACCACGAGCGATTTGGTTTTCTTTTTTTCTTTTGCCCAGAATGAGAGACGTGTGATCACCTTTCCGCACCCCCCCTCCGTGCCTCCGAGTCCTTCTCTGCACGCTGAGACCTTTCCCGCACTTTCATCCCATTCCCCCATACCCGTGAGAGGAGGCCTCCCTTGCCATGAGCGGTTGAACATGAGATGCGGTGGTGAAGGGTGAACACACAGAGAGAGAGAGAGAGAAAGGGGTGGGGAGGGTTGGATGGTGGAATCGAATGTGTCTGGCTTGTTCGTGCCGTTGACTCGCCGGTGCGGCCGTGAGCTCCGGGCCAATAAGAGATGGGGGAGGGAGAGAGAGAGAGAGAGAGAGAGAGAGAGAGAGAGAGAGAGAGTAGCAACTCCGATGGCGAGAGGCATCATTGGCCGTGTGTCTGTCCAGGGTCATGATCATGGTCAGATCATCGTCAGCTTCACCCGGCCAGGCCGCCCCCGTGTCCGGAACCACCACGTGCCAGAAGCCGTACGCCCGACAGGAGCAACAGGACCGAGACCCCCCGCCGCAGAGAGAGAGAATGGAATCTCGTCGAAAGATCTACCCACCCGAAGCGATGCTCACGGCATGTGATGTGATGTGCGTGGATGCGCAGTACACGTTTGTGCGGTTTGGATGCCCAAGTCGATCAAGCGTAAAACCCGGGGTGAAAAAAGAAGAAGAAAACACAAAAAGTCCCCTTCTCTTGGCTTCCCGCACCCCCCTCCCAGCAGGAACGGGCTGTTGTAGAACAAGCTTAAATGCGACACAGCTGTCCCTCGGTGCGTCGACCGGTCTGGACCGCCCGGCCCTGGTTTCTGGATCCCCCCTCCCCTTTGGGCGGTCGATGGACGGGGGAGGGGAGGGTCTAGGCCTGTCCATCGGCCATCGTTGGCATGCTTGGTGGATCGTCACACAGGCCGCTGGTCTCGCCTGCTTGTCTGGTCGTCTGGCTTCCTCTGGCCTCATGCCAAGAGCCAAGGACTGGAACTTGGGAAAAAAGAGCCACGGGAGGATGAGCTGCCCCGGTCTCCCGGCTATTCTCAACCTGGGGCCACGCTGCCGGCTGGAGCCTGTCATCAGGCGAGGAAGAGAGAACGCGAGCCGGATCAAGTGTGAGCAACGGCGAGCGAGTCTCACGGCGGGTACAACGCAAAAAGGCCCCATCGCTCAGCCATCACGGAGTGAGGCAAGCCAGGCCTCGATGTGTTTCTCATCCCGTAGGATCGTCGGGGGGCCGGGGAGGGGTTCGACGGGCGAAACCCCCGGCATCAGTCATCCAGAGTCTCCTAACGCCGGAAGGAGAATGAGGGGGGGAGTGAAGAGTTGCACAGGAACGGATCCGAGTGCGGTCGAGGGCCGGGGCATGTTCATCATTTCTGCCCTCCGGTGTACGTAGTAACTGTCATCACACACTCCTCCCCTCCCCCCGTCGTGGACCTGGATCTAGAACCTGGTGGTGTAACCCTAAAAGCCAGGAGGCAGAAGGCATTCGCAAACCCCGGGGGAGGGGGGTTCGCGCTCGTGCCTCCCAGCCATCTACGGTGTATGCAATAACCCACGATACGCCTCCATTCCCCCCTCCGTTCGACGGGGGGGGGGGGGGGCGACTCTCCGTTTCCCCCGTGCTCCCGTTTTTATTTTCTCGGTTCGCCGAAAAACAAGATTGGGGGAGGGGTGTGGGTGTGTGTGTGTGCGTTTTGTGCTGCACAACGACAAGAAACCTGGCCTGGAGGGGGGAAACGGACGAGCATAACGGCTGGATCGGCCTGATGCACAATGAGGTCAGGTTCCGCGTCTGGATCGGCTTATTCCAGACTCACCTCACCCAGCGGCCCATCACCCCCCTCCCCTCTCCAAGGTCCATCTTAGGGTCTGGCCTGATCTGATCTGATCGTTAGGGGTTGGTTGCACTGGTGTCTGGTTTCCAAAGGGATTCGCAGTTCGCCAAGTGGACGAGGTATGCTAAGTCGGCTCCGTTTGGTCTTGGACGAAGCATGTCTTCTTGCAAACCTACGCAGTATAATCCTCGAGGCTGTCTGGAGACATAACAATCCAAGAAAGGCATTAGGGTCCCCCCCCCCCCCCCCCTCTTCTGTGAGACCCTACGATCCAACGACGATAGGGGACCTGTTGTCTTCGCTTCCCAGTCTAGTATGAGCATACGTAGCGAGAGAGACGGTTCCGTTCTGGGTAAACACCTTGTCTCTTGACAGGATGCACACTCCCATCCTACGTACAGGTAGTAAAGCCAAGTTCAAGACCCCTTCTGCATCTCTCGCCCTACCCCCCCCAGCAACTGCACCTACGCCGGGCTAGAGAGCCAAGCCCTCCTTATTTTCTACGGGCGCGCCCACAATCAACGGTAAGAGAGAGAGAGAGAGAGCCCAGTCGCGGGGGGGGGGGGGGGCGCGCCCCCCCCCCCCCCCCCCCCCTCCTAGACCAAGGCACGGAATGTCTTTGAACGGTAGGGGCCAGCGGAGAGCTGCGGCGCCATTGATGTCGTATGCGCGTCTCTGTGATCCCCCTATGACGCCAGTTTGGACCCCGGGTGACGAAATGCCGTGCGTGTTAGCGGCTCTCCCCTCCCCTAGCGTGAGCTGTGTCTTCCGAGCGAACCACTCTTCCTCCTCCTCCCCGAGTCTATTAGGTGGTTCCTGTCTTGGATTGCCTGTCGAAGCAGCCAGGTTTTGACAGGTTGGGGGCGCATACTGGTACGCAACGAGACAGGGATGGGGGAGGGAGATTGGGCCTCCCCCCGGGCGGCATCCTGCTTTGCTGGCGACAGCGAGCGCACATGATATTACTGAGCTGTGTCTCAGATGCGTCGTACGGATACCACGACAGACATACACAGTACACACGAGCGAGCAAAGGCAGAGAGATCCCGTAGATCTTGAAGCCCGGTCTTGTTAGGCCGCTCCACAACATTCAATGTTTGACTTTTGTGCAGGAGACGGACGGAAGAAAGGGAGGGGGGGGGGGGGAGGGGGCGTCCCTTGGACCCTAGGACATGTCACGATCCCGACCGGTTGGGTTGAGTTTTGGCACTCGGGCTCGTTCGCCTCGCGCGACGGCGGCTCAGTCGGGCGACTACGCAGTAAAGACGGTCCAGGCCTCGACCGGCGCAGGCCGTCGACGTACGATCGTCGCAGTCGTGATGACGAGACGTGAAGCTATTCACAACGCGACTCTTAGTCGTCTGCTTTCCCGTCATAGCCGGAACCCAGCCCAGCGCACCGGGTCGTCACCGCACTCTCCACGGCCACTCCGTCAGGCCAGTCGTCATGACGAGCCCAGCGTGACGCCGTCGCCGTTTGGTTTCCCTTCCCTGGGGCCTCACTTGAAAAGAAAAAGAGGCAAAGCCTGAACGCTCCGACCCAGACGCCGAGGCTCCCTCCCCCCTTTCCCGCCTACCAGTGCCGAGGCCCTGGGATGCCGGTAGATGATTTCCAAACCATGGACGTGAAGCCCGGCTCGGTAGGCGATGCGGTAGCGAATACGACCAACGCATGGCGAGGCTATCGCCCAAGGTTTGTTTTGTCATGGCCTATAGGACCGTCTCTTACGCCACGGATCGTTTACCGTACTCGGCAACCCAATCACCGTCGTCGACCCTCGAGCTTCCATGACCAAACATCAGACCAGACCACAAAAGGTCTGGTCTGGACCCGTCAGGGCTCTCGAGCTCCTTTCGGTAGCATTTCGTTTGCACTCTTGGAACCCCTACCTATGTCGCCCCCCATACCACCCCCGTGGTAACGATTACAACTGGCGGAAGAGATTAACGCAAAAAGGGCAGAAAGAAAGAAAGCAAAAAAAGAAGCATCCGACACTAAGGGGGTGTAACCCCCCCCCCCGTGCCGATCTGTCCCACCGTGAATCTGACATCATTCTGCGCATCGCAAGTCTCCGCCGGCCGCGTCTGGAACTTCCTGGGGGGAGAGAGAGGACCGCCTGGTTCGGAGCCACGCGCCAACTTTTTCGGTTCCAACGCCTCGTCGCATCCGTCGTCACTGCCACGGCCAGGCCTGGTTTGACTGGATGGGTTGGAGCCGTGGGCAGACCTCCCGCGTCCCAGCGAGGAATCAGGGCCGAAGCCCGGGACGTGGCGTGCATATGCGAGAAGCAGCGCCGGCAGCACCAGATCGAGATGGGCGTGAGAGTTTCGTTACGGGGTGGGAGATGCAATGCACAGCGCAAGTCAAAAAGAGGCCTTGGTAAACCCCCACGAATCCGGGTGGCATGGACCTGCAACCCCATGAGTCGAGGCGCGGATATGGCATACATCCTTCTGGCCCTGTTGCTACTAAGTAGGTATGATAGTGATAGTCGTCCCGCCGCCCTCCCTCACCCCGTTTCCTAACCCCCCCGGGACGGTGGCCGTCAAGTGATGTGCATCACGGCGCCGCAAACTGGCGGGCCGTGACTCGTGCAAACGGGTCGACTTTGTAGGGGGGGGGGGGGGGCGGGGGGGGGGCCCCCCCCCCCCCCCCCCCCCCACGTATGAGCGATATACAGGTTACAGTATATCACCATGGGAGTTTGCGCCGGCAAGTGGGAACGGTAATAGTATTCTGCCTTGGTTATGTGTTTGCTCGCGCCCTCAATCTGCTATTACTCCTACGATTGATAACGGCAAGTGGGTTCTCCGGCGTGGTTCCGAATAGCATCATCCGGCCAAGGCAGAAGATGCCTGCACTGCGTCCGCGGCGCCGGTGTCCGCCTCCCCGCGAACTGCTGTCACCCAGATCCGCCACCAACAAACGATTTTCATTTCCTCTTTCGTGCTCTTGGCACGTCTCTTTTCCTTGGCCGATCCGCTCCCCCCCCCCCCTTTGGCCTGTCCCCTTGCCTCGGGTCCTGGCGGGTTTTCGACGTACCCACGATGCACCCACAACGGGATGAGAAAAATAGAGAGATAATCCACTGTCGAAATGACGACAGGTCTTCCTTTGAATCTCGTAGGACTGCGCTATACAAACACACAGACACAGACACACACATACCCACACCTCGACAGTCCTGTCCCGCACACGGGAAAGACGTCAGACGTCAGACGTCGAGGACCCCCGTGTGTGCCGTGCCGCTCCGAGGAGAAGGAGGAGGAGATCGGGTGTTGAGAGCCGTCGCGAAAGCCTACCGTCTCTTTTACCGTCGAACCGGTCTGGGGCCACTGGGGAGGCGTCTATCGGCAGTGTTGAAACGCGATGACGGGCTATTATATCAGACGGTGCGACGCCGACTACGGACGGCACTGACGGTCTTGCACCTCTTCTCGAGAAAAAGAAAAAAAGAAAGATAAGAAACGGGCCTGTTCTGGGAGACGGAGTATCTGTACGGTAGCACCGTAAATGACCGTGTTTTCGACGTCTGCTTCTTTTTTTGCAGAGGTTGCCATCAAATACTGAGCGTTGCGAGCCGTTACGGTTGACGGTGTATACGGAGCCGTATAGTTCTCGTTATTGCATCTATCCGTATCTGTCCCCATCCTCTCGTCTTGTACGGTGGTGCTGAAGACCCGTCCGGGCCGGAAACGGTATCGTGGCCCAAGCTCCGTCATCGACAGTCCCTCCGTTCCGTGACGACGGCGCCAGGGCCACAGAAGGGGGGTGCGCAACCAGCGCCGGAAGGTGGGAGAGGAGGAGTGCGAGCACGGGAACATACGGGGGGGGATGCTGGCCATTGGTGGGCTGGGGAGAGGTTTGACCTGGGACGGGATGGGTTGAGCCCGGAACGGTGACTGAGCAGGGAACGGGTGAGTAGAGTTTACTGACACTTGACACTGACAGACAGACAGACAGACAGACAGACAGACAGACAGACAGACAGACAGACAGACGCGCTGCGGGATAGTGATGCGAGCTGACTGACATCTGCCTTCTCCCACCCCCTCCCCTTAGGTATGGATGATGATTACCGTTTGGGCTAGCCAGCAACAGGGCTCCTCGCATGTGTTGCTCTTCGGGGGGCCTCGAATAGCTAGCTGCTGCATGCGGAACACAGGAACGAGAGCCAACCAGGTCGAGGCGAAGCAGCTAGACAGTCTCATGTCTCGCCAGCCTCCGGGCCTACCGTCCGTCGTGCTCCTCCTCCCCCTCATTCCCCGAAAAAAGCTACGACGCAGCACGGCATCTGCGAGACCCGGATCTACTAAACATTGAGGTCTGGGGTTCGGTTCATCATTTTATCAGTGGACAGACAGCCAGGCACGTAGGCGACGTTGACAAGAGACACACATATACGCACATGCCGGACGACCCCTCGTTCCTGTCTCGTAGGGTCGCATAGGGTCTCATAGGGGAGGTCTTGGGAAGAGCCAAACCGTCCCCTGCCCGCCCGCCTAGCGACGCCTCAAGCGTTCCTCCCGCCGTCGTTCCTCGGCGGCGGCGGCGGCGGCAGCGGCCCTGCGTCTGCGTGTCTTACGGACGGGGTTTTCCCATGCGAGGTGAGGCTGTCTCCCCCCCCCCCCGTCGACGGCCTCACTTTTCCCCCCTCGCGGTGCCAATATTGGTGCCAATATTATAACATTAACAATACCGCAAAAGAACG
>JASUDE010000248.1:0-69969 GCA_034509685.1 Colletotrichum cereale | reverse complement strand
CTTAGTATTTATAGACTAAAAGAGCCTTATAATTTAGTTTTAAGAATACTCTAAAGATATATAAGTCTTTAAGATAAAGGGTATACTAAGGATAAAGTCCTTATTATATATACCTTCTAAGAAAACAAAAAAGCTAACATTATTAACATAGTTATCCCCTAGGTAGACGTTATCTATAATTACGCCTAAGAATTAAATATAGTAAGTCTAGTTAGTAATACCTTTAATCCCTAGGTTAGTCTTAACTATATTATCCTATAGGCCTATTTAGTAGATAAATAATTTACTTATAAGATTAATTACTAAACTACTATTAAGAATTCCCCTTACTAAGATATTATAGGAGTTATATAGTATAATAGTAAGCTACTAATAGGTTACTATAAAGTTATATACTATAATACGTTAAGATATAGTAGTAAAAGCTTATTCTTAATTAGGGTTAATAGCGTTTGTTTCTTTAAAGACTATATTAATTAAATTAACCCTAAAGTTAGTAGATTAGGTCTATAAATGTTTTAAAGTATTAGTTATTATAGGTTATAACGTTATAAGGTTAGGTAAGAAACCTCTAGCTTAGTTCTATTATTTTATATATCTTTAAATAGCGCTATCTTAGCTCCTTACCTTATTAAAATACTATAGAAGGTGTTTATCTACTATAATAAAAATATTATAAGCTTCTTTTATAAGCCTAGCTTTATAGTCTGTTATAGTTACTTTAGCTTACTAATAAACTATATTATTATATTTAGGCTAAGCCTATTAAAGGAACTCTTTAGGTATTAAAATCTTATTATTTGTTTGCTTATATATAATCTCTTATATAAAGGTTTAGCTTCCTTATATACTAAAGCCTTTAAAAAGAGAATAAGAGTCTAAAGGCTTCTCTATTTTTAAAGTTATTACTATATTAGGGACTTCTTCTTACTAGTCTTTATTATCTTCTACCTCTATTACTCTATTAGTAGTATTTAGTTAAGGTTACTAAATATTTAGTAGGTTAATTAGGTGTACTTTATGTTAGGAGTAAGTACTATAGGGCTTACGTTAATAATTAGAGGTCTTAGTGTGCTTTACTATATAGATATCTTTAGTATACCCTTATAAAGTAGTAATATAGAAGGAATCTAAATAGTCTTTTATAAAGGTAACCTCTTTAACTAAAGTATAATTTATAGACTTATCCTATAGTAATCTAGTAGTAGTATAAGACTTATAGCTCCTAATATTACTTTCTAGTTTAGGCTAAAAGTTATAATATATAATATAAGTTACGTTAATAATAAATTTAAATAATTCCTTATAAGTAAGGATATAATAAAAGATTGTCTTACTATTAGGCTATATCTTCTACTAGCCTTTATTAATAATACTAACCTTAACTATAACTTTAGGATCTTTAATACTACTAATAAACTAATAAGGAGCGTTATAGTAGTAAATATTATAAGTAATATAGTAGTAGGCCTTATTATATCTAGAAATAATATATACTATAGATTTATAAAACTAATAGGTGCTATTAGTATAAAAAGGATTATAGTATTATTATTATATACCTTAGTAGTTTTAGTAGCTACTATACCCTTCTTTATATCTATACCTATTTCCTCTTTTATAATAATAACCTCCTCTATAACTATAGTTATTATTACTATAGGTTTAAGAATATCCTTATTATTAATACCCTTTTATTATAGGGTTAAGGTTTCTAATATTAAGAGTTATAAAGCTATTAGGCTAGGTAATCTAATTAACTAGTACCTAAAACTTTACCTAAACTCCTGCTTTATTAACTAAGAGGTTTTAAAAGTTATTTATAAGCGTATCTATAGTAAAGGTAATAGCTTAACTAATAGTAGTATTTACTTAGCTATTTAACGTCTTAGTAGCTAGGCTTATTTTATTAACTTATAGTAGTAGCATAATAGGCTTTAATTTAACTTACCTAGTTAACTGTTAGAGGGTAAGCTAATTCTTAGATTATTATACTAGTATATCTTTAACGTACGTCTAGCTTTTTTTAAGTACCTTAGTTACTTTATAGCTAAAGGTTTTAGTAATAGCCTATATAGCTTACTATAAAAAATAGTAAAAAATAATATATATAAGTTTTAAATTAGCTAGTATAGTGTTACTATAAGCCTTAGCTTTATATTATAGCGTTTAAATTATTAATAGAAGGGTTATTATACTACTAAGATTATTATTTTTAATATAAAGACTATTAATAAGGTTTTATAACTCTTTATTAGGGTTTTAATAAGTCTTTAGGTTTACTAATCTAAAGACCTTTATTAATTAAGCCTTAGTAGTATCCTAAGAGACTTATCCTATAGTGTAGGATTCTATAGCCTTAGTGAAGTTAGGGGTGCTATATATATAAACTTCTTTAATCTTATTAGCTACGCTTTTCTAAGAGAGAGACGCTATGTTATTATATTTATCTAAAAAGTTAGATATATTATTACTTTTAAACTTAGGAGCTCCTATAGAGTAAGGGGTTATAGGCGTAATAGTTAGTTACTTATTAATTAACTAGGCTAGTTAGAGGTAATTAGTAATAGTTATTATATACTTTATAAGGGTATTTATACTATTAGTAGTTATAGGTGTAGACTTAGGAGAAAAACTTTGCTTTAGAGGACTCTATATACCTTTATTATTAACCTCCTTTAGGTTAAGAGCTCTTTACTATATTATATTAAAGCTTATACTTATAAAAAGACTAGATATAATATTCTTACCCTTTAAGGAGCTATCCTCTAAGTTAGGGTTAATATAAAAGGGGTTAGATATCTTAGATTATATCTAAGAAAGGTTTAAATAGTATAAGAAATATAGTATAATTATTATTTCTTATTAATAGTAATTAGCTACTAGTTTATAGCTTATTACTAAATAATAACTTTATTCTTCTTATATAATAAGTTAAGTAGATATTCTTTAGTCCTTAGCGTATAGTAGCTATATAACTCCTTATTACTTTTAGTAGCTATCTTATACGTCTGTTTTACTCTATTAATATCTCTTTTTATTTCCTTACTCTTATTATTATTTATTAGTTTTAACCTAACTAGTACCTCTACTATACTTATTAGCTTAGTAAGACTACTATTATTTCTTATTTATATTAGTATATTTTAAATCTAAAAGTCTCTTACCTAACTAAGGGGTCTCCTTTAGTTTTTAATAAAATACACGTATATAAGGGATAAAGAGATATAAGAATAAGTAATACTTATCTAGGCTAGCTATTCTTAATTCTTTAAGAAAGGTCTTTAGGGTCTTTAGTATTCCTACCTTAAGATACTTTAGTTCCTAGTAATATTCTTATAGCGTATCTACTTAAAGGTACTAATAACTTCCTTAGGTTTTTCTTTAGGAATTATTATAGGTAGTCTTACTATATACACTAGATAAGTTAGTTAGTAAGTAATACGTAACTTAGTTAAGTAGAAAGAGAAATACTTTAGTAGGATATATAAAGCTAATAAAGGGATTTATAAACCTAATTCTTTATAACGTAATAGTATATAGCCTTTATACTACTTTGTTAGGAGTTATAAGTTAT
The DNA here is from genome assembly GCA_034509685.1 of Colletotrichum cereale. Classification (NCBI taxonomy): domain Eukaryota; kingdom Fungi; phylum Ascomycota; class Sordariomycetes; order Glomerellales; family Glomerellaceae; genus Colletotrichum; species Colletotrichum cereale. The sequence continues at coordinate 66,392 of JASUDE010000248.1, read as the reverse complement.
ATAAAATTAGTACTTATAGTTACTAAATTTTATCTTAATATCTATAATAGAGGTAATACGTTTTATATTATATTATTTATTAATCTATATAAGCTATATAAAAAGGTTAGACTACTCTCTAGAGAATAAATCTTTACTATCTTAAAGGATAGAATCTACCTCTAGGCACTATTAAGAAAGCGCTAGGCCTACTAGCTAAGAAGGCTAAAAGAAAAGTATAAAAACTACACCTACCTCTAATAAACTGTAATTATAGTAAAGCGTATACTAATTAATAGGTCTTTTAATTCTTAGACTTAATCTAAAGAGAAAATCTAAAAAGATAAAGTATTAATAGAGAAATTATAAAAATGCTAATATATATAAAAGTAATAAGCTTATAGTAATAACTATATATTAACTATCTATATATCTCCTATCTCTATAACGACTATAAGGCCTTTCTACTTATAGACTCTATTTTTACCTTACTATTTTAAGCCTTAACGTAAGACTACTTCACCCTATTACACTACTTAGTATATTTAGTAAGACTACCTATAATAATTTCTAAAAAGAAACCTAAAGAGGCTATTAGTAATTTTAAAAGGATACACTATAAAAATATTACTACAAACTAGAGTATCTTAAGGTAGGAATACTAAAGACCCTAAAGACCTCTTTAGAAGAGTTAAGAGTAGCTAGCCTAAATAAGTATTATATATTTCTATATCTTTTTATCCCTTATATATATATATTTTATTAAGAACTAAAAGAGACCTTTAGTTAGGTAAAAGACTCTTAAATTTAAAATATACTAATATAGATAAGAAATAATAGTAGTCTTACTAAGCTAATAAGTATAGTAGAGGTACTAGTTAGGTTAAAACTAATAAATAATAATAAGAGTAAAGAAATAAAAAGAAATATTAATAGAGTAAAATAGATATATAAGATAGCTACTAAAAGTAATAAGAAGTTATATAGCTACTATACACTAAAGATTAAAAAACGTCTACTTAACTTATTATATAAGAAAGATAAAGTTATTATTTAGTAATAAGCTATAAACTAAAAGCTAATTACTATTAATAAGAAATAATAATTATACTATATTTCTTATACTATTTAAACCTTTTTTAGACCTAATCTAAGATATCTAACCCCTTTTATATTAACTCTAACTTAGAGGACGGCTCCTTAAAGGGTAAGAATATTATATTTAGTTCTTTTATAGGTATAAGCTTTAATATAATATAGTAAAAAGCTTTTAACCTAAAAGAGGTTAATAATAAAGGTATATAAAGTCCTCTAAAGTAAAGTTTTTCTTTTAACTTTACGCCTATAACTACTAATAATATAAATACCTTTATAAAGTATATAATAACTATTACTAATTACCTCTAACTAGCCTAATTAATTAATAAGTAACTAACTATTACGCTTATAACCCTTTACTTTATAGGAGCTCCTAAGTTTAAAAGTAATAATATATCTAACTTCTTAAATAAATATAATAATATAGCGTCTCTCTCTTAGAAAAGCGTAGCTAATAAGATTAAGGAAGTTTATATATATAGCACCCCTAACTTTACTAAGGCTATAGAATCCTATACTATAAAATAAGTCTCTTAGGATATTACTAAGGCTTAATTAATAAAGGTCTTTAGATTAGTAAACCTAAAGACTTATTAAAACCCTAATAAAGACTTATAAAACCTTATTAATAGTCTTTATATTAAAGATAATAATCCTAGTAGTATAATAACCCTTTTATTAATAATTTAAACGCTATAATATAAAGCTAAGGCTTATAGTAACACTATACTAGCTAATTTAAAACTTATACGTATTATTCTTTACTATTTTTTATAGTAAGCTATATAGGCTATTACTAAAACCTTTAGCTATAAAGTAACTAAGGTACTTAAAAAAAGCTAGACGTACGTTAAAGATATACTAGTATAATAATCTAAGAATTAGCTTACCCTCTAACAGTTAACTAGGTAAGTTAAATTAAAGCCTATTACGTTACTACTATAAGTTAATAAAATAAGCTTAGCTACTAAGACGTTAAATAGCTAAGTAAATACTACTATTAGTTAAGCTATTACCTTTACTATAGACGTACTTATAAATAACTTCTAAGACCTCTTAATTAATAAGGTAGAAGTTTAGGTAAAGTTTTAGGTACTAGTTAATTAGATTACCTAGCCTAATAGCTTTATAACTCTTAATATTAGAAACCTTAACCCTATAATAAAAGGGTATTAATAATAAGGATATTCTTAAACCTATAGTAATAATAACTATAGTTATAGAGGAGGTTATTATTATAAAAAAAGAAATAAGTATAAATATAGAGGAGGTTATAGTAGCTACTAAAACTACTAAGGCGTATAATAATAATACTATAATCCTTTTTATACTAATAGTACCTATTAGTTTTATAAATCTATAGTATATATTATTCTTAGATATAATAAGGCTTACTACTATATTACCTATAATATTTACTATTATAACGCTCCCTACTAGTTTATTAGTAGCGTTAAAGATTCTAAAGTTATAGTTAAGGTTAGTATTATTAATAAAGGCTAATAGAAGATATAGCCTAATAGTAAGACAATCTTTTATTATATCCTTACTTATAAGGAATTATTTAAATTTATTATTAACGTAACCTATATTATATATTATAACTTTTAGCCTAAACTAGAAAGTAATATTAGGAGCTATAAGTCTTATACTACTACTAGATTACTATAGGATAGGTCTATAAATTATACTTTAGTTAAAGAGGTTACCTTTATAAAAAACTATTTAGATTCCTTTTATATTACTACTTTATAAAGGTATACTAAAGATATCTATATAGTAAAGTATACTAAGACCTCTAATTATTAACGTAAGCCTTATAGTACTTACTCCTAATATAAAGTACGCCTAATTAACCTACTTATTATAGAATAAAGTAGATAGATAAGCTAGAAGAGGATATCCCTATAGGTATATATATATTTATATACCTATAAAGTATATAATCCTTTATACTATTAACCTCCCTTAGTAGGAAGGTTAACTATAAGAATACCTTACTTCTAAGACCTACCTTTTATTCTATAACTTCTATTTAGTTTCTTTATTATTACTTACTTCTATTATTTTTTACTTTTATACTACGTTACTTTATAAAATACTAGTATAATACTTTACTACTACTATAGCCTAACTATTCCTATTAGATTTAGAATAGCTACTAGGAAGGCTATATTAAGTAGTAGTATAACTACTTTAGTTTACACCTTATAATATTTTCTTTTTCTTTACTAACTTAAGGTAAAGATATACCTCTACCCTAATAGAAGTTTTAAGACTTTAAAAGTAGTATAAGTAAGCTCTTTTAGCTAAAGTATATTACTAAGTTATAGTAACTATATATATAGCTTAAATAGTTTCTATTATATAAAGTTATAAGGAGTTTTTCTAAAAGTCTATAAGATAATATCTTTAACCTTATATTTATAAAGTTTAATAGTAACACACTATACTATAAAACTAATAGGTAGAATATAGACTTCTACCTAAATAATAGATATACTAATAATAACTACTAAGTTAAATTTATTATTAAGATAGTAAAAAGAATTATTAATAACGTAAAATAAAACCTAGTAGTTTCCTTAAGATTATTTACTAATAGATTACTTATACTGCTTTTATAAATAAATTCCTAGACCTCTTAGTTATTAGAAAACCTAGTTACACTAAAAAAAAAGATAACTAAGTAGGTTTTAAAACCCCTAAGGAAATTTCTTTCTTAATAACCTAACTTAAGGGTTAATAAGACTATAGGAGAATTCTATAATAGATATAAGGATAGCCCTCCTATAGCGTTTCTACCTAAGGTATTAAAAGATTTTAATATAACATAGCGTTTACTAAAAGGTAAAAAACTAGAAATTATAGGCCTACCTAAGTAAAACACTAGCCTACTAGTAAAATAATACTAAACGGCTAGCTAGTTAATTTAACCCCTTTTAGTATAATATAATATATAATAATAGTAAACCTTATTACTACTAGCTATAGGGGTCTAATAACTACTTTTCTTAATATAATTCCTAATACTTAGTAGTTTCTTAACTAGTATAGGTTACTACCTTTATAAACTAGGTATACTAAGCTTTTAGCTTACTTAGATACTACTAGGTCTAGCTTATTAACCCCCCCCTTTAGGGTAGATAGTATACACACTACCTTACCCCTAAGGACTAGCTATATACCTAATACCTTTAGTTATACTACAGTTTACTACTATACCTAGGTATACTACTAAATATCCTTATATAAAGGATATACTCTACCTTATTAAATATAATAGTAAGGTAGATATAAGTATTCCCTTACTACCTACCTCCCTAATAGCTAAGGATTTTAACTCTTTAGTAGTAACTATAAGGATTTACTATATAAAAAGTAATATTACTAAAAGGATAGCTATAGTAATAAATTACACTATAGTAATAAGTATAAAGCCTATAATAGATTTTACTACCTAAGTAAATACTAGTATATCTTTAAGAAATAGCGCCCCCCTTACTAAAATAAAGAAAAGCTATAACTTTAGTAGTAAAAATAGTAAGTTAAAGAGTAACTTAATAATTTACTATATCTTATAGAAAAGGTATAAAAGATTTACTAATAAGGGGAGTAACTATATAGTTACTACTAAGTAATAATACTTATAGCCTTTTACTTCTTACTACTAACGTATATACTAAAGGAGTTAGTACTACTTAATTTAGAAGTAACTAATTATATATTTAATAACCTTATGTAGTTTAAAGACTTACGTAGTGTAGCTATAAGAGACTACCTTTAGGTAGGTATAAAGCCTATAGTAATTAAAAGATATAGAATAGCTAAAGTATATATAAAAGGTAATAATAAATTAGTAAAAATACACCTCTATAAAGTAATCCTTTACTATAACTTTACTATAAACCTTATCTCTTTTAACTAACTAAAGAAGATAAGTATTTAATAGGATACTAGCCTAAAGAATAACTACCTTTATTAATCTAACTACTTATTAATTAGGTATATTACTAAAAAGAATAATTAATACGTACTTAAATACTACCTTATTATAGAATTTAATAATATAGCTACGTTTATCTTATAGAGAAGCGCTAATAATACGCTTTTACTACTATAGAAAAAGTACTACTATACTATAGTAATATAAAGAAAACCTATATATAGAGATATAAAGCTATAGTACTACTAGCTTAAGTATTTAGGCGTAGCAGCCTTCTACTAATTAACTAACGCCGCTTAAGAAGTATAAATAACTAGTAGCTATAGTATAATAATCTATAACTATATAGCCTATAGCTTTAGTAAAATAAAGCGCTAAGTGTAGTAGTAGCCTTATAAAAGTATAAATATTATAAAACCTAGTAACTAAATAGTAATTAATTTCTATATATTTACTAAGGGGTATAGTAGATATACCTTATAGATACTTATTAGTAACTATACGTTAGGAATATTATAGGATTTCTACTTATAAGACTATAAAAGTAATATAATTAACTAAATACTACATAAGTTCCTTATATACCTTAAGAAGAATTATAGTATATAGGTAAAGGTTATTAAGACTAATAGGGAAATACTTTACTATAAGTAAGTAATAAAGATAATTACTACCTATAGAGTAACTGTTAAGTACTTAGTGCTAAATACCTAAGCTTAAAATAGAGTAGCTAAGTGTATTATAGTAATTATCTACATTAAGGTAAAATATATAAGAATTAATATAAAATTACCTAAAGCTTTATAGCTAGAGATATATATAGTAGTAATATACCTATATAACTATATACTATTAGTAGTTAGGAGGTAGAAATCCCTATATTAAGTGTAGTATTTATACTTTAACCTATTTACTAATATTATAAATCTATATATAAAGCCTAACTTTTCTTATATATAAGCGTATAGCTACTAAGCTTTTACCTTAACGGCTAACGTATAACTTAGGTGTAATAAGTAAAAGAAGTTATCCCTATAAGTATAGATTAGTTACTTAATTAGTTATACTTTAAGTAATTTATACTATATATAGTATCCTATTAAGAATAAAGTATTTACTATATATAACGTAATATTTAATAAAAAAAAGAAATTTAATAGGTTAATTAACTACTTACTTAATAAACTATAAGACTAAGATCTTACTACTATTTAGGTATAAATTAAATAACTTATTATATAAAGTATACTAGCCTTATAAACTAAGGAAATTAATAAAAAAGAAGGTAATATTATTAAAGGATAGTACGCTAAGGCTATACTAAGTAACTATAAAGCTTTTAAAAAGGAGTATAAATATTTATGTGTAACCTTTACTTTTTAGCTAATACCTCTTTTATTACTACTAGCTGCGTTCTTTAGCGCTTTAGTAAAGCTTAATATAAGGGGTAAGAGTAATAATAATATTATAAAACACTTTACTTTATAAGTAAATACTATAAAAAATTATAATAATACTATAAAACACTTTACTTTATAAGTAAATACTATAAAAGATTATAATAATAATATAAAGAACTTTACTTTATAAGTAAATATACTATTAATATTAGTAAATATATTACCTTTTTCTACCTTACCTATATATATATTAGTAAAAAACATACTACTTTTTTCTACCTTACCTACTATATATATATTAGTAAAGAATATACTACTTTTTTCTACCTAGCTTATACCTAATATATTAGTAAATATACTACTTTTTTCTACTTTATATATATAAAATACTTTTAGATATAAGAAAGGTATAGACTTTACTATAAGCCTTTATAAATTAAAAGTAAATATCTTATAAACTTTATTTAAAGCAGCTTTTCTTACTAAGGTAACTTATAAGTAAATAATAGGTAATTTAACTACTATAAGGACTAATTACCCTTATATATAGGTAAAAAACCTAATTAGTACTTATTAGTAAACATTTTACACCTTTCTATTATATAGTAAGTTAAAAAACCACCTATATAAAAGTAAATTTAAAGAAGTAAAAAGAAGCTACCTATATAGCTATAAAGAATTATAATTATAGTATAAAGTAGTATAAAAAGAAGCTATAAGGTACTAAGTACTTAGTTACTAATAGGTATATACCTATAAGCTAGATAAGTATAGTAGACTTACTAAATTTAAAGTAAGGCTAGTAATCTATAGTAATTAATAAGTAAAAGATCTATATAATACTTATATAGCTATACTTATAGGTACGTTTTTTAAAACACTAATAGTAATTACTATATAATTTAATCTAAAGCTTCTTTAATATAATATAGTAAATACCTTTATCTATATAAAAATAGATAAAACTATATATATAGAGATACTACTAGGCTATTACTATATAGGCTAAATTCTTTAGCTTTAGAAAGTACTATATAGCCTCTACTAATTACTATTACTATAGTAAAAGCACTTTAAGAAAAGCCTCTATAAGCTTAGGTTTTACTATATAGTAAGTAAAAATTACTACTAAATAAAAAACAGCCTTATATTCTTCTTTTATATAGATAACTATATACTTACTTTTTACTATAAAAATAAGCCTACTACCTAAGAAGTCATAGTAGCCTTTTAAAAATAATATTACCTTAAAGGTAGTAGGCTACTTTAGTAGTTCTTAGGTATTAAAGTATTATATAATTAAACTATAAAACGTCTTTAGCTATTATAGTTAGTATACTATAAAAAAGCTATAAAGTTACTATATAAAAATAATATAATAAAATTAACCTTAATAAGTAAAAAAGATTTACTACCTTATAAAGAAATTACCTCTTTATAAGAAGTTACTTACTATTAGTAAAAAATAAAGATAATCTTATATACTATAGTAATAACTTAGCTAAACGTTACTTTTATAGTAAGCTAGTTAGTATAATTTAACTATAATCCTAAAGATATTTACTAATAAGTAGTAGACTATATACTAAATTATTTTTACTATTTATAATACCTTTACTTTATATATAGTATAGATAAAGGTAGCTATAATAACGCCCTTAAGGTATTTACTAACGTAAGCTTTACTAATAACTTAGATAGAAAAAGCTTATAGGTAGTAGTAATAAAGTTATTTAGAAGAATAGTAATATAGTAAGCTAATAAGTAAAATACTATTATAATATTAACTACTAAGGTAAAGCTTTTAGCTTTTTCCTTTACTATAAAAGAAGCTTTCTTTACTAGTTAACTAATTACTATACTAAGGGTAAAACTACCTATAAAACATAAGGCTAGCGCCTAACTATTACCTAGTAAAAAGGCTATAAAGTAACCTATAGTTTAAATTAACTATAATAATATATAGACTATATACCTTATTAGCACTAAGATAATCTAGCTATAAATAAAGCTTTACTATATAGATATTTATAACTACTAGCTATACTAAGAAGTTACTAAAAGGAGGATTAGTATAAAGTATTAGTAGTTTACTAAAATAATAGTAGATAGGATAATAAAAGCGCTTATAGCGTAACCTTTTACTAAATTTATATAGTAATTATATATAAGTAATTAATAGGTATAAATTAAAGTAAATTATATATATAAAATAGAAGAAAATAAATTAAAATACAAAGTAAATATAGTAAAGAATAATATATAGGATATTAATAATATAGAAAGAAAATACACTATATAAAGTAAGGTTAGGCTAGCCCTATTATAGGTTATTACCTTACGGAATTAGGTAGCCCTAAGGGGGTGTATTAAATTTAGTAAAATGTTATAGTAGTATATAGTAAAGTGCTAGGGAATCTTTAGGTAATATACCCTACTTTATAGGGGAATTAGGCTAATAAGAGGCTACAGATTTACTACTATTTACCCCTTAAGGGATAACCTTATAGGTAAATTTTAGCTATAAGGCAGAAGAATATATAAGAACACATAAGATAATATACTATAATTTTACCTCTATAACCTGCTAAATTCAATATAACTAACCTAGTAACCCTAAAGAAAAACATAGGTAAGACTATTAAGAAGAATACTTCTAAAACTACTAATAAGAAGAAGTCTAGTATCCCTAGTTATACTAAGGCTATTAAGTACTTTAAAGAGGTAGTTAAAGACTATACTAATAACACCTTTATCTATAAGATTTATATTTAGCTAGAGGATTTCTATAACTATTATAAAAACAGTATTACTAACTAGTATACTTCCCTTTTATCTAACGTATACTTCTACTAAATAGTTACTACCTTTATAAAAAATATACTTTCTAAGTATAAAAAGAATAAGCTTTAGTTTAATAACTTTCTCTCTTATATAGTATTAATTAGCTCTACCTTTATATACTAAGTTAGATAGAGTAACTCTAAGGTTATAAGTACTTTTCTACTACTTTAGTAATTAGACTTAATTTCTATTCTAGAGATTGTATATACGTATAATACCTAAAGCTAAACTATTCTTCTTAATATAATTTAAAACTATATTACTAATTTAAATATAAAAGTTAATAACTACGCCGTTAAGGCTAACGTTACCTATAAGGTTACTAATATAAGTATAGTTACTACTAAGTTATATAAGTTAGTTATTAAGAAGTATTCTAATAGTATTTACTAAATTACTAAAAACCTATATAAGAAGGCTAAGAAATCTAAATATCTAGAAGCCCTTATTAACAGCCTTAACTACTAACTTTAGAAGCTAACTTAGAAGGTTACCCTACTTAATAAGAAGGCTAGTAACCTTAACGCCTTTAATAAGTTTAGAGGTAATAAGTTTAAAGTCTTTATTAATAAGGTTACTAGTATAAATATTATAGGATAAAGTGGCTATTATAGATTACCCAGCCCGGCTGTGGATCCCACTAGAGATACCGTGATCCACCAGTCGGCCGGCCTATAGTTAGTCTATAGAAGCCCTACCTAGCGCCAGCCTATAAGGGCTAGCACTACTAGCTATAGCTTTAGATTAGCAAGTTAACTAATCTATCACCTATTTTCAACTATATTAAGTAGTAGCATAACTACGTTACAATACTATAGGATATTAACCCTTTACTACTGTTAAAATTTATAATAAGCGGTAAATATACTAACTATAATTAAGAGGAGCTATTTAGTTAGTTTTCTTTTAATTATAACTAATTAAAAGCCTATATTTCTTTACTAATTAGCTACTAATATACGCCTACTAGTAGAGTTATTTACCTACAGCCTACGCTATAATAACCACCCGCCTAGCTAAAGCTAACATCCCTCTAGCTAACACCCTTACTTTTAATAACCTTACTTTTACTACCCTTCTTTATACTCTTTTTTACCTATTATACTATTAAATCTACTACTACTAAAACTACTGTTAATTAAAGCACTTAAGAGATAGTAGTAGTAAAGTTACTAGCTAAAGCCCTACTAGAAGTATAGTACTTAATTTCCCTTAAAATCTACGTTATTTTACTATATATATATAAATAACTATACCTACTACTACTAACTTTACTATTAAGACTTTATATCTTAAAATGCCTTTTTCTACTATCTACTAGACTATAATCTACTTTTACTAGCTTTATTATAGCCCTTACTACTTTTATTAACTTTACTATTACTACTATTACTTTCTATAGTCTCTTTACTACTATTATAAAACAAAGTAGCTATTATAGATTACCTAGCCTAGTAGTAGATCCTACTAGAGATACTGTAATCTACCGGTCGGCCGGCCTATAGTTAGTCTATAGGAGCCTTACTTAGCGCTAGCCTATAAGGGCTAGCACTACTAGCTATAGCTTAACTATTAGGAGGTTAACTAATTTATTACCTATTTTTAACTATATTAAGTAGTAGTATAACTACGTTATAATACTATAGGGTATTAACTTTCTACTACTATTAAAACTTATAATAAGAGGTAAATACGCTAACTAAAAGAAGAAGCTATTTATTTAGTTTTTCTTCTTTAACTAATTAGAAGCCTATATTTCTTTACTAATTAGCTACTAATATACGCCTACTAGTAGAGTTATTTACCTACAGCCTACGCTATAATAACTACCTACCTAGCTAAAGCTAATATCCCTCTAGCTAACACCCTTACTTTTAACACCCTTACTTTTATTAACCTTACTTTTACTACCCTTCTTTACACTCTTTTTTACCTATTATACTATTAAATCTACTACTACTAAAGCTACTATTAATTAAGGCACTTAAGAGATAATAGTAATAAAGTCGCTAGCTAAAGCCCTACTAGAAGTATAGTACTAGATTTCCTTTAAAATCTACGTTATTCTGCTACGTATATATAAATAACTACACCTATTGCTACTAACTTTACTATTAAGACTTTATATCTTAAAATACCTTTTTCTACTATCTTTTAGAATATAAACTACCCTTACTAGCTTTATTACAGCCCTTACTACCTTTATTAACTTCACTATTACTACTATTACTTTCTATAGTCTCCTTACTACCCTCTAGCCTATTAATAAGCAAGCAATCTATATCGCTAGTATTACTAGTCCTTTTCTTAGCTATAAAATCTAATAAAGCTGTTAAAGCCTTTTACATAAGAATAACTATAATTTAGGCTTAGTAAGATAAAGAAAAGCTTTAGTAGAAGACTAATAAGTAAGTCCCTTATACGTGTAATCTACATATAGGTTATTACCTAAAGTACTTAATAAGATATATAAAGCTGTTACTACTAACACTACTTCTAGTATACACCTAGCGTACCTATTACCTACCTTTACTACCTCTATTACTACCTATAACTACCTTTACTAAGGTACTTATATTACTAATCTAGTTACGTTAACTATACCTTAGATATAGAGGAGGTAACCTACCTAAAGGTAAATCTTACGTTTACTAGTAACTTTAAGAGTAAAAGGAAGAGATCTAATCTCTTTAGTAGTAAGTTAGCTAGCTTTATAACTACCTACTACTACCGCTACATTATAAAGCTACTTAGTACTATAGTTAGGATACCCTAGATAAAGAAGACAATAAGGAAGATAATAAGGAAGATAATAATAATATTAGCTATACAGTAGAAACTAATCCTTAGGATAAAGATAATTATAAATTAACTTATACTAAGGAATATTACTATAACTATAAAGAATCACCTAGCTATATAGAGTAATAATATAGCTAGCTAGAGGAATTATACGCCTATATACCTAGCTAGCTGTTATACTCCTAGCTATACTACTAGCCTACCTAGCTAGTTAAATATCTATACCTATATAAATATTTATACATCTAGCTAGCTAGCTTACTAGTAGACTATTACATAGCTACTTAATCTTATAGCTAGACTATATATTAGCCTAGCTAGCCTACATATTAACCTATATATTATCTACCTAGCTAACTAACGTATTATTATCTATCTTATTAACTATCCTACTATTTATACCTTACTAGTTAACATAACTATATAGATAGTAAAAAAGACTATAATAAGGATAAAAGGGATAATATATATATAGTTAGAGAATATACTAATAGAGATAGAGACTTTAACAACTATAGAGATAGATATAGTAAAAGATATACTAATAGATATTCTAACAATAGATATTCTAAGGGATATAGTAATAATAGTAACTATAATAATAACTATTAACTACTTAGGTATACCCTTTCTATAGTAGCTAGAATAGCGCTATAAAAGCCTAAGATACACAGTTAGATTAGTCGCTTTTACTATTATCCTATTATAGATATCTACTTTATCTATAACTATCATTTAGTTTCCTTACTTTTACTTACTTCTACTTTACTTTACCTTTACATAGCGTTACTTTATAACGCTATTATATTTCTTTTCTTTCCTATTTTCTATATATAATTACTATATAATAATTACTTTATTCTAGGGGGGGTACTTATTATAGGATAAAGTGGCTATTATAGATTACCTAGCCTAGTAGTAGATCCTACTAAAGATACCGTGATCCACCGGTCGGCCGGCCTATAGTTAGTCTATAGGAGCCCCACCTAGCGCCAGCCTATAAGGGCTAGCACTACCAGCTATAGCTTAACTATTAGGAGGTTAACTAATCTATTACCTATTTTTAACTGTGTTAACTACCCTTTAACCTATTAATAAGTAAGTAATCTATATTACTAATAGTACTAGTCCTCTTCTTAGCTATAAAATCTAATAAGGCTATTAAAGCCTTTTATATAAGAATAGCTATAATTTAGGCTTAGTAAGATAAAGAAAAGCCTTAGTAAAAGACTAATAAGTAAGTCCTTAGTATATATAATCTATATATAGGTTATTACCTAAAGTACTTAATAAGATATATAAAGCTGTTACTACTAATACTACTTCTAGTATACACCTAGTATACTTATTAACTACTTCTATAGCCTTAGTTACTACCTATAACTACCTTTACTAAGGCACTTATATTACTAGCCTAGCTACGTTAACTACACCCTAAATATAAAGGAGGTAACCTACCTAAAGGTAAATCTTATATATACTAATAACTTTAAGAGTAAAAAGAAGAGATTTAATCTCTTTAGTAGTAAGTTAGCTAGCTTTATAACTACTTACTACTACTACTACTAATATATTATAAAGCTACTTAGTACTATAGTTAAGATACTCTAAATAAAGAAGATAATAAGGAAGATAATAAGGAATATAATAATATTAGCTATATAGTAGAGACTAGTCTTTAGGATAAAGATAATAATAAAATAATTTATACTAGGGAATATTACTATAACTATAAGGAATTATCTAGCTATATAAAGTAATAATACAGCTAGCTAAATAAATTATACGCCTATACACCTAGCTAGCTATTATACTTCTAGCTAAACTACTAGCCTACTTAGCTAGTTAAATATTTATACTTATACACCTAACTAGTCTAACTATATAAATATTTATACACCTAGCTAGCTAGCCTACTAGTAGACTATTACGTAGCTACTTAACTAGATAGCTAGACTATATATTAGCCTAGCTAGCCTATATATTAACCTATATATTATCTACCTAGCTAACTAACGTATTATTAGCTATCTTATTAGCTATCTTACTATTTATACTCTACTAGTTAACATAACTATATAAATAGTAAAAGGGATTATAATAAGGATATAGATAAGGATAATACTAATATAGTTAGAGAATATACTAATAAAGATAAGGACTTTAATAACTATAGAGATAGATATAGTAAAGGATATACTAATAGATATTCTAATAATAGATATTCTAAAGAATATAGTAATAATAGTAACTATAATAATAACTATTAATTACTACTTAGGTATACTCTTTCTATAGTAGCTAGAATAGCGCTATAGAAGCCTAAGATATATAGTTAGATTAGTTACTTTTACTATTATCCTATTTTATAGATATCTACTTTATTTATAACTATTATTTAGTTTCTTTACTTTTACTTACTTCTACTTTACTTTACCTTTACGCTATGTTACTTTATAACGCTATTACGTTTCTTTCTTTTTCCTTTTTTCTACTTCTATATAATTACTATATAACAATTATTTTATTATAGGGGGGGTACTTATTATAGGATAAAGTAGCTATTATAGATTACCCGGCCTGGCTGTAGATCCTACTAGAGATGCTGTAATCCACCGGTCGGCCGGCCTATAGTTAGTCCGTAGGAGCCCCACCTAGCGCCAGCCTATAAGGGCTAGCACTACCAGCTATAGCTCTAGATTAGCAAGTTAACCAATCCATCACCTATTTTCAACTATGTTAATAAAAGAGAAACTTTATAATACTATTAAGGATATATACGTATATACCCTAGCTTCTTAATCTACTTACGCCTTATTAGTTATAATTCCTAAGCGTACTACTAAGTATATATACTAACCTAACTTACTAGCTACCTTAGCTTAAGGTAGTAGTAAAAAGTACTATACTATAGGAATTAATTTTAAAGATAATAAGTAAAAAAGGAATATATAAAATATAAAAGAAAAGTAATAAATAATATAGTGGATTAATAGTAACTTTCTTTTTTATATTCTAGTATACTTAAGATAAGTATTTCTTCTAAAAGGGGGTACTTATTATAAAATAAGGTAGATAGATAGGCTAGAGGAGGATATCTCTATAGGTATATATATATTTATATACCTATAGAGTATATAATCCTTTACGCTATTAACCTCCTTTAGTAAGAAGGTTAACTATAATAATACTTTACTTCTAAGACCTACCTTTTGTTTTATAACTTCTATTTAGTTTCCTTATTATTACTTACTTCTATTATTCTTTACCTTTACACTACGTTACTTTATAAGACGCTAGTGTAATACTTTACTACTATTACAGCCTAACTATTCCTATTAGATTTAGAATAGCTACTAGGAGGGCTGTGTTAGTATAAGTAAAAGTTATTAAGACTAATAAGGAAATAATTTAGTATAAGTAAGTAATAGAAATAATTACTACTTATAGAATAACTATTTAATACTTAGCACCTAACACTTAGGTATAAAATAAAGTAGCTAAGCGTATTACTATAATTATCCGTCTTAAGGCGTAATATATAAGAAAGACTATAAAACTACCTAAAGTCTTATAGCTAGAAATATATATAGTAGCTATATACCTATATAACTAGACGCTATTAGTAGCTAAGAGGTAGAAATCTCTATATTAAGTATAGTACTTATATTTTAACTAATATACTAATATTACTAATCTATATATAAAACTAAACCTTTCTTATATATAAGTATATAGCTACTAAGCGTTTACCTTAATAGCTAACGCGTAGCTTAGGTGTAATAAGTAAAAGAAGTTATCCCTATAAGTATAGATTAGTTATCTAGTTAGTTATACTTTAAGTAATTTATACTATATATAGTATCCTATTAAAAATAAGGTATTTACTATATATAACGTAATATTTAATAAAAAAGAAGTCTTTATAAGGTTAGTAAACTACTTACTTAATAAACTATAAGATTAGGACCTTACTACTATTTAGGTATAAATTAAATAACTTATTATATAAAGTATACTAGCCCTTTATACTAAGGAGATTAATAAGAAGGAAGGTAATATTATTAAGGGTTATTAAGCTAAGATACTACTAAGTAATTATAAAACCCTTATAAAGGAGTATAGATATTTATAAGTAGCCTTTACTCCCTAGCTAACGCCTCTTTTATTACTACTAGCTATATTCTTTAGCGCTTTAGTAAAGCTTAACGTAAGGGGTAAAGGTAATAATAATATTATAAAAACCTTTAATCTATAAATAATATCTATATTAGTAATAAATATACTACTTTTTTCTACTTTACTTATAATATCTATACTAATAATAAATATACTACCTTTTTCTACTTTACCTATAATATCTATATTAGTAATAAATATACTACTTTTTTCTACTTTACTTATAATATTTATATTAGTAATAAATATACTACCTTTTTCTACTTTATATATATAAAATACCTTTAGATATAAGAATAGTATAGACTTTACTATATACCTTAGTAAATAAAAGGTAAATTCTTTCTAAATATTATTTAAAGTAGCTTTTCTTACTAAAGTAACCTATAAGTAAATATTAGGTAATTTAATAGCTATAGGGACTAATTACCTTTATAAGTAGGTAAAAAACCTAATTAGTATTTATTAGTAAGCAATTTACGCTTTACTAATATATAGTAATTTAAAATACTACCTATATAAAAAGGAGTTTAAAGAAGTAGAAAAAAGCTATTTATATAGCTATAAAGAATTATAATTATAGTGTAAAGTAACTTAAAAAGAAGCTATAAAGCACTAAATACTTAGTTACTAATAGGTATATACCTATAAGCTAGATAAGTATAGTAGACTTATAAAGTTTAAAGTAAGGTTAGTAATATATAGTAACTAATAGGTAAAAGACCTATATAATACTTACGTAGCTATACTTATAAGTATATTATTTAAGATACTAATAGTAATTACTATATAATTTAACCTAAAGCTTCTCTAATATAACGTAGTAAATACCTTTATCTATATAGAAATTAATAAGATTATATATATAGAGATACTACTAAGCTACTATTAAGAAGGTAAAGTTCTTTAACTCTAAAAGGCGTTATATAGTCTTTACTAATTACCTTTACTTTAGTAACGCTACTTTAAGGAGGGCCTTTATAAGCTTAGGTTTTACTACGTAGCTAGTAAGAATTACTACTAAATAAAAAATAGGCTTATATTCTTCTTTTATATAGATAATTACGTTATAGCTTTTTACTATAAAAATACACCTACTACCTATAAAGTAATAGCTATACTATAATATAGATATTACCTTAAAGGTAGTAGGCTACTTTAGTAGTTTTTAGGTATTAAGGTAATATATAACTAATAAGTAAAGCTACTTTAGCTCTTATAGTTAGTATACTATAAAAAGGCTATAAAGTTATTATAAGAAAACAATATACTAAAATTAACCCTAATAGGTAAAGAAGATCTACTTCTTTATAAAGAAACTACCTCTTTATAAGAGGTTACTAATTACTAGTAAAAAATAGAGATAATATTATATACTATAGTAATAGTATAACTAAATATTATCTTTATAGTAAGCTAATTAGTATAATTTAACTATAATCCTAGTGAAATTCACTAATAAGTAGCTAACTACGCTTTAAATTACCTCTATTATATATAGTACTTCTACCTTACGTATAGCGTAAAGAAAGAAAGCTATAATAATACTCTTAAAGTCTTAACTAACATAAGCTTTACTAATAACCTAAATAAAAAAAGCTTATAAGTAGTAGTAATAAAGCTATTTAGAGGTATAATAATATAGTAAGCTAATAAATAAAATACTATTATATTATTAACTACTAAGGTAAAGCTTCTAGCTTTTTTCTCTACTATAAAAGAAGCTCTATTTACTAGCTAACTAATTACTACATTAGAGGTAAAACTCCTTACGTAGCATAGGAATTACGCCTAACTATTACCTAGTGTAAAAGCTATAAAATAACCTATAGTCTATATTAACTATAATAACATATAGACTATATACCTTATTACTATAAAGATAATCTAACTATAGATAAAGCTTTACTATATAGATATTTATAACTACTAGTTATACTAAGAGGTTACTAATAGAAGGATTATTATAAAGTATTAGAAGTCTACTAAAATAATAGTAAATAAGATAATAAAAGCGCTTAAAGCGTAACCTTTTACTAAATTTATATAGTAATTAAGTATAAGTAACTAATAGGTAAGGATTAAAGTAAATTACGCGTAAGAAATAGAGATAGATAATATAAAGTAGTAAGTAGCTATAGTAAAGGATAGTATATAGGATATTAATAATATAGAAGGGAAATACACTACGTAAAAGGAGGTTAGGCTAGCCCTATTACAGGTTAATACCCTATAAGGGAGTAGGCAGCCCTAAGGGGGTGTATTAAATTTAGCGAAATAACACGAATGTGCTAGGGAATTATCGGCAAATTCGCTCCACTTTAAGGGTGGATTAGGCCAATCAGAGGCCAGGGATTTACTGCTATTTACCTATTAAGGAGATACTCTTGTGGCTGGACTTCTGCTACGGAGGAACAGAGGAACACAAGCATATACACAATACACTACAGATTTACCCCTATTATTCGCTGAATTCAACACAAGCAGTCACTAGCGTTCCTTATCGATCGTCCAGTCCATGACTCTCGTGACGAGAGTCTCGTCAAAAAAAGGAAGATGTGAAAATATAAGTCTCTGATAAGCTTTTGCATGTCCTCGGTTCGAAAGAGCTCATGGTCAGTTGCACAGTCATTCACATACTTGCCGATTGTGCAAAGGTATCCGAAAGACCCTACATTGTTCTAGCGTTTAGAGCTTGTCTATGGTTGGCAGTGTACTGCTCTATGAAGTCTGTACAGAGCTCCACCTGGACGAAGCCATCTTGAATCGGATGCTTTCTCCGGCTGGTTGCCTGGCGGTGCTAGGACTGACAAGTTGGCCCATCGCGTCAGCCATGTACTTCTTCTGAGAGTTTTGCCCGTTGCGAGCATAGTGAGGCTGCAGTTGACTGGCTAATAATGTTGCCTGATTCTATCCCAGTCGCGCCGCCGTAGTTGCCATCCTAGTCACTTACTTATCGGGATCCTTCCTCCCAACCAAGGCTAGAGCAACAATCTTCCGATGTAAGTGACCGCGGCAGAGCGAACCTTGCTTGTAGGATGCAGACATTCTTGACTCTGATACGCTGTTCTCGTGTGATTATGTTGCCAAGCCTGATCCTGTGATCCTTCAGCAAACACCTTCCTGGATTAGACAAGTTTGCACAATACCAAGATTTCAAGTAAGCCGAGCCCTGATCATCTAAGAATAATAAAAGATGGCCTCTCTCTCTGCATTTCTCCGCTCTCCTGACCATTTCACGCGATCTAGACAATACAATACCTAAAGTTTGTGAGTTTGATGAACATGCCCCCGGCGAGCGGAAATTAACAAGTCAGAAAACAGGTCGACTGCAAGACAAATCCAGCTACTGTTTGCCACAGCCTCCCATAAAATTTATCACTGTACGTAAACCTATATTCCACCTCGTTACCAGAACTAACTTCCACCAAAGCGTCAAAATGGTCAAGATCAGCTTTGCCCTCATTTTCGCCGCGGCATCGGTTGCTTTTGCGGCCGCTGATGAAGTCCAAGCTCGCCAGGCTGCTGGCTGCCAACCGCAGAACACGGTATGTCGCGATGGCTGGGCTTGGTGCTGCACCGGATCTACCTGTTATGAGTTCGCGCCTCCCACTGCCTGCTAAGTAGAGCATGGTGGTTGGGGGTGACCCCCGGTCTATAAAAGCTTTTCTCCAAGCACAGTAGACGTCAAGGATCAATCGTCTTCATCATAAATTCTGTAAAGAGCGTGGAAGCATCTAGGTGAATAACCGTTATGGTTACAGCATTGATCAATATGTGACTTCTCAGGATTGAGGGCTTTGAAATCCTGGCCAGCTGTCACGCTACACCTGACTATGATACAATGCACGTTCTATAATAGTGCTATGAGTGAATGTTGTTAGTACATTGCTTCCCCAATGGCTTAAACTCCAATGTGTAAGTGCAGTCAATAATACTCTTTTGCTTCAAGTTATGACTTCAGAGCATGATAAATCTTTGCAGAGAGGTGTACTTCTTGTTCAGTTATGTCTTTAATATACGATTGCTCGGTCTTAGAAGTTCGTGTGGGTCTTCGGCTCAAGATCCGTGAAGATCACTATTAATCTTGTCGATGATCCAAAAGGTCTTCGGATATGTGCGCCAACTCGCAATTAGCGTCTCACATAACAAGAGGAGTGGTGTATATGGGCGGGTTTGTAGGGGGTCTTAGAGGCGCCTCGTCGCTAAGCATTTTAGAAATGCCACAATCGATCCTCTTAGCTGTAAAGTTATACCAATCAGCTTTCGTTAAGTCTGCAGGTTATTTAGCATAGTTTCCCTTGTACCTTGCTCCCGGAGCGGATTGCTAATACTGATCTTACAACGCTTAAGGTTGCTAGGACTTATTTGGTGTGGTTTATAGCGCACTGGCCTGTAGCCAACCGCCCGATGCCGTCAATGGTATCGTCATCCACTATAACGGCCATTTGAGCTGATGCCAGGATCTGTTCTTCCGGGTCGCGAAGTTGGTTGCGATTACTAGGTATTCCGTATCAACTGTTTTCACCGCGGAAATCATGATTCTCGTAGGTGTGCGGTTAGCGCAATCCATATCGGACAAATTCAGTCCATCCTCCGTGAGATCAAGTAGGCAGGAGACAAATACCCCTGTACACCGACAGGGGGTAGAACATGAAGGAAACCAAGAAGCCTGCCAAAGCCTACCAAAGCAAGCTCTATGTCACAATAGCTCAAGCGGCCAAGAAATCTGGTTGTCCCTTGAAGACTGCGGTACCAGATACTCAGGCGTCGGATTGTTTGAATTAAATACTTCGAGTGGCAACGGGTTTCGATTGATGACTGATGATGATTGCAATCTTGATCAGGTCAAAGGGTTGGTGTGTGGGTGGGCGGGTGCGGAGTCGTGGGCTGGTTTACGTTGAACTACCACCTGCTTATAATCAAACATGCGTGAGTAGCGTGTGCCGTCTTATCTACACCCAGTCGCAATGACAGGAATTGCAAAACTGCCGAGATTTGTTTCTTCATCCGGGCGGATTGCAATTGACTTGTTGGACACGTAAGTGCGTTTGTATACATTAGCCTGTCGAGCTTGTCCACCTGCCCGCCCCCCCTCCGCGAGCAACAAGAACAGCGGGATTCGACCCGTCGGGCAGGTCATTGGTCTCTTTGTCGATCTAAATAAAGTAAGTCCTCCAAGGCCTCACATTTCGCGTGGCAGTTCAGCTGACGCAGCGGATTAAGACAAAACGAGTGGGTTACAAATTTACAAAACTGTGTCACATCGGCTGAGCCAAGCGAGAGACCACATGCCTTTCGACGTCAGTAGCTGAGCGTATGTTGACCTACTTGAAACAGTGACCCCAATCTTGAGCCACTTGAACCGAAGTCACGTCACGGCATCCCTGGAAGGGGGGCATCGTGGAAAGCTTGCACGTTCACTCCACCTAATCAGAGATCCCGCATCAGACTAGACGGCATGCTTGGATGCAGGGAGAGGAATCAAGGAAACACTTCACTGTACGGATTACTGTAGGGCTGTTGTGCGTTGTGCTGCAAATCCTCCTTGAGCGAGTCAGTGTGGGCGATCCCATTACCACCTCCCCTGCGCCGACTGTCCGAAGATCCGAATCTCTCATATGCATTGGCTCCACTTAAGACACCCAAAGTTTGATCACTGACTGAAAACGTCTAATCTCACACAATGGGCTGCTCTGCTGCCGTGCCGCACTCGCTGTTTAAAGTCTCGCCGAACCCTCGAGCACCTTTTTGCAAAATGTTTTGCCTCTTGTGTTTGTGACATCCGCCCTTCAATTCTGTCCTACCGTCATCTTCGAGTTGACCTCGAACAACCACAGCGCTTATTACAGCCCGGAAACCGAGACCATCCATACAGTGTGCATATCAACTCGTCATATACACAAAATGAAGGCGACAATCGCCTACATCATTGCCGCAGCCCTCTTCGGAGCTACGCAGGCAGCAATCACTCCCGTGAACAACATTATCCGCCACGAATACAACATGAACGCAAGAGCCGGTGTCCACGGCAACATCAAGCGAGACGAGGCCAACCAAAGCCCCCAGGCCGACGTTCTGCAGCCTGTGGTGTAATCCAGATGAATGCCAACCGCGACATCCAGCACCAGCAAGTGGACTATTATCCAGGCGCGACTTCGAATTGGACGATGAAATATCTAACATCGCTCCATGGCGCCACTGCACTTTTCAACTTCGATTTTGGCTTGCTTTGAGACATGCAGCCTAGGGAATAGCGGTTGGGCGTTTGGGACGGGGGAGATTGAGAGGACAGTCTGGCGTTTTCGGATTTGGGTTTAACTTCCTCGGGAAATCACGGGAAGGAGCGAGGGCAAGATGGAGAGATCTGGAGAGTCTGATCAGATCATGGTCTACGCAGCGAACAAGCCAGTGATTTGGCACGTCAACGTAAAAACGTAAAAACTTCGAAACACTTGTCAATCTTGCTTGTCATTTCGCCTTACGTGCATACTCAACATAACACGCTACATTTGGATCGGGGTCATGGTTATGTCGGTTTCTGGCTACCAGCTAGCGGACTATGCTATTGACCTCTCGTACTCCCACAAGTAGTTCCAGACCTTCTCTCCGTCCACGATGAGATCGTATTCCACCTTCAAATGACCGGGCTCTGTAGTATCGAAAGAGACTTTGCCAAACTTCGAATTACCCCGCGGATGGGAATAGACAGAGACGTCTGTGTCCTCAATCTGCCTGTGAAACCTATCGAACGGCTCAAAGAACTGATTTAAAGGGGACGTGGAAAATTCGATGACCGACTTTCCACCCTTGTCGTTGGGTGGAAAGATTGTTGTCGCATGTTCATGACGGTCCTAAGAATATGGTTAGTGGATGCCAATATACCTAGCGTTGAATCAGAGACACTCACCCCGCTCAGAATGATAACTCCGTCCGTCTGTCTCATCATGTCCAAGACCATGTCTCGTTCCCACAGGTATCCGGACCAGCTGTCGGCCGCATCTGGACCCCTCCAATTCCGGGTAAAGGGAACACTGCTTACGACCACCTTCCAAGACTCCTCGGTCCTCAGCCAGTCTTGTAGGTCGGCAAGCTGGGCGCTGCCTAGCGCGGTCTTTTGGGGGCCGTCTTCCAAGGCCTCGGAAGACCTATAGCGTCGCGTGTCCAGAACGAAGAACGAGATGTCCCCTCGACGAAATGTATAGTATGTAAAGCCCTTACCAAATTGCGAAGGAGGGTTGGCATGTCCATGGTAATCCCAAAATGGCCGCATGGCGGTCTGATACAGGCCCGTTTCGTTTCCAGCCCAGTCGTTGATGATTTCGTGGTCGTCATAGACGTGCAGCCATGGCAGAGACTGCAGTGCAGGTGACCAGCTTGGTGAGGCGTAGACTTGACGGTACGCAGAGGTGTAATGCTCTGGCGTCCAACCAAGAGCCACAGGAAGGTCTATGTAGATAAAGTCGCCGAGGAAAAGCATCATATCGGCAGGATTTGTGGAGAGGTAGTGATCAAGATGTTCCAAGCCCCTGATCCGCAGGCCATGGCTCAGCGGATTGTATGGATAGAAAGGCTTGATGCAGCTGGTCGAGATGAGACTCCAACGCTTTGGTGACGTTTCCGTGGTTTTGAAACTACCAGAATGGCTGGCGTTGGTGGTGTAGGTATACTGCGTGCCTGGCTTCAGGCCATCAAGCAGAAATGTCCCCACATAGTCATGGGAAGCATCCAGAAGTATTATCTGCGATTTCAACTGGGCTTCCTGAGTTCCGGACGGGCTCCATGTGATTTCAACGTAGGTAGTCAAGGAGCTGCTGTGGCGTGCGACGATCCTTGCCGTGGTTTCGTCGACATACCCAACTCGAGAGAACGACAAATCGTTGCTCTGGTGAAGCAGATGTCCCCTGTAGAGAAAGTCCCACACTGCGCCCAGCGACAGGAAGTTCAGGAGAACCGCGCTGAAGCTTGCAACCGGCGAAGCTCGATCAATCCAACCAAGGAGTAACAGTAAGGCTGGATGACGCCTCCTCGAAGACGCGGTTGATTCTGTTGGCAGAATAGCTTTCGCAAAGAGGCCCAATATGTATAACGCCACGCTTCCATACATACGGCCTAGATACCGCCTTCCAAGAGGGTGCTAGTGAAAGGTCAGGAAACAACGGAAATGTGTTCGGTTACGAGACTCACGAATCTGGTGAACAGAATGGCGGTGGCCCTTAGTGTGAGAGTCGCTGCCGCCAGAATGGCATCTAGGATGCCGTTAAGCGCCATTACGGAAGGTGTTGTATCATGTCGATAGAAAAGAAGATGGGTTGAAGTGGAGGTAATGCTATAACAGTTCCCCGGTTGTTACTCAGTCCAATGACCGAGCAGACACGGCTACCTGTGCCGGGTGGAGTTGAGGCTCAAAAACAGCAACTCAACACACTCGAAACATCTCCAATGGTTTGGACACGTGCAAATCCCTTGAAGGTTTTTGGTCGTCAGTCTGAAATTTCTCTTCTTTTCCTTTTCCCGCGGAGGGTCCACTGGCTCTACATGGCAGGACCTGCCTGTTTTCTCCAAAACTTCGGGCTCAACTCCGACGACAAGGAATGCGAGGGAAAACAACCGTGATGCAGCCTCCACCCAATGGTTCGTGTCTTGAGGTTATCCAAACCCCAAAGTGGGTTATGGTGCGGAACCCCACTCCGATCGACGTCTAACATGACCGTATTCCGCCACGTGGGCAGTCGATTGATCACGGCCGGCCTCCGAAGGCGGAGATCCAACGGAAACCTACCGAGATGTACCGAAGCCCGGGCTGAAAGAGAAGATGAAAGTTTATCCCCACGAGACTTCGTCGGATATGGTAACGTACAAAAGCTCCTACGAACCAAGGGTAACACGATCCTCCAGGATTCTTTCACCGGCGGTGCCCCTACTTCGGTCATGTTCCGTAAAACTTGACCTGGATCTCTACCCGTTGATAGTGTCTCTGCATCAGAGCACGTGTCTCAATTGTTATAGGAGATGGTTTAGATGCGTGCCGGCTTTTCTGGAGAGTCAGGCAATTGTTCCCAAAACGCGAAGAGACAACTGATTTTGCCGGAATCTGTGGGGAATTGTATGGGTTCACTCCCACCTCTACCACATGCGTCCCGCGGGCTTGGTACGGGAAATGTCTCCACGTGCTGGCCGGAGATGGCTGCGAGGTCCACGCCACCCACCTTACATATGTATACTTGCTAGTCCTACAAATAGCGGATTTATTCTTATAGTATAAGTCGCCCAAGAGATTCCCATTTTCCTGCTTTAGTCCTTGGCTCGTCGTACTACAAAGCATCACCATGGAGTCCATTCCTCGAGTAGAAGCAGCTTCCAACGCCGGCGACGACGCGCTGAAGAATGACATCGGGGTTTTCTCGTCTGCCGAGCGAGATGATGTCTCATCTCAGGAGCCGGAGGCCCCGGCCAGAATTGCGGGAAAGCTTGATGTCCTCATCCAGGGCGTCGCTTTGTTTTCGGATGGTTACAACATCCAGATAATCGGATACATGAACACTGTTCTGGCGAAGCTGTAAGTCTGAGACAATGCTTTAGAGGCGCCTATTGGAATATGGAGCTAAAAACTCTGTAGCTACCCAAAACAGATGACGAACGAGGTCAAGACCAGACTCTCCAACTCAATCTTAGTCGGTGACATCTTTGGTATGCTGCTTTTCGGACTATGCATCGACAAATTCGGTCGCAGAGTGGGCATTATCCTGACCACCCTATTTCTCGTCTTGGTCAGTATTGACAATCCGTGACCCAAAGAAAAGTCCAATTCTCTTAACACAAAATCAGGGTATCGTGATTGCAACCGCAGCGCACGGAGTCACCGTTGAAGGCATGTTTTGGATGATGGTCATTGGTCGCGGTATTGCTGGTGTTGGTGCCGGTAGGTGGATGCCAAAATCCTACTCTCGGGTGAAGATACCTTCAAACTGACCGTTCGAAAGGTGGTGAATACACCGTTTGTACGTCTCAAGCGTTGGAATGCGCCGACAGCACAGAAGCAATGAGAAGGCGGCGCGGTATGCTGGTTGCCGTGTCTACCAACGCCGCCATCATTTCCGGATTTGTTGGGTCCAGCATCGTCTCCTTGATCGTCGTTGCGGCGTACAACGGCGAGCCCCATGATGGAATCTGGCGCATCTGCTTTGGCATCGGCATCTTTGTGAGCTCAATCTTTCATACTCAGTATCCATGGATATTCACCATGCCCTAACACTCTGACAGTTACCTTTGGTCATCTTCTTCTTCCGGATGAGACTTGTCGACTCGCAGCAATATCAGAAACATGCCATCCAGAAGAACGTCCCCTACTGGCTGGCGATCAAGTTCTACTGGAAACCGCTCCTAGGCTGCTGTAGCGCGTGGTTCCTGTATGATGCCGTCGTCTACCCTTTCAATCTGCTTGCACCTACGCTTGTATCTGGCTTCTCTTCAAGTTCTAAGCAGACCATGATCGAGTCTATCGGATGGTCAGCTCTGATCAATGCATTTGCTCTTCCGGGTGCTTTTATCGGCGCCCTCTTGATGGATCGTATTGGGCGCCGCCAGACTTACGCTCTTGGATGGAGCATAGTCTGCGTCTTCGGGTTCGCCATTGGCGGCAGCATGATCCAGCTCAACAACGTCTTTCCGCTTTTCGTCACTCTGTACGGCCTGTTCCAGACTTTCCTGTCTGTCGGGCCCGGCGATTGCAACTTTCTCGTGTCGAGCGAGTCTTTCCCCACGCCGCTCAGAGGACACTTCCTAGGCTTCGCGGCAGCCATTGGTAAGGTTGGTGCCGCGGTCGGCACGACGGCGCTCAGCGCAGCGCTGTCGAGCTTTGATGACCGGTTGAGGGGACAACAGGCCATCTTCCTTATCGGTAGCGGCATATCTGTCGTTGGCACCGTTTGTGTTTGGTTCCTGATTCCCGACGTGAGTTTTCCTCCATGATTGGAAATGAGTTTCAGACTAATGATCGATACAGGCCCCCAAGCACCTGGAGGATGAAGACGTACGATTCAAGAAGTACCTCGAAGCGAATGGATACGATACAACCCAAATGGGTTTAAAAGCTTGAGACTTTCTCCTTATCAAATGACAAGTCGCCAAGCTCTTGATGAAAAGTTCCTGAATCACTGGCAATGAGGTCACTAGGAGTTGCGGTTTGATGGTATCTCAGCTCTGTGATTCGCAAACTGTCTTTTGTAACCTATCTATTCTAATCATGTAATAAGATAATCGCCTTGACTTAACTCATCCATTCCTATGTCGCATCACCAATCTGTCTTCGCCACAAATCCTCGTAGATCCCTCCTTTCTCCAGCAGTTCACTGTGTGTGCCGCTCTCCGCTACTCTTCCTTCGTGGATCACTATTATCTTGTCTGAGTTGACAACTGTTGATAGTCTGTGTGCAATGATAAACGTCGTCCGTCCGCTTTTCAAGGTATCTAAGGCATCTTGGATGCTCGCTTCGGTCTTGGTATCAACTGCACTCGTGGCCTCGTCCAAAATGAGAACAGGGGGGTTCTTCAGGAACACCCGGGCGATGGCTAGTCGCTGGACCTCTCCACCAGAGAGCTTCACTCCTTGCTCACCAACTTTGCTCTCGTAGCCATCAGCGAACGTGAGAATCCTGTCATGGATCGCCGCAGCCCGGCAGGCGTCGAAAACTTCCTCGTTTGTCGCCGAAGGCCGCGCAAAGCGCAAGTTTTCCACCACAGATGCGTTGAATAGCAACGGATCTTGCGGGACAACGCCGAGAGCGTCTCGAAGAGAACTTAAGGTGATATCGCGGAGATCGTGGCCGTCAATTGTTATCCGTCCCGATGTGACGTCGTAGAAGCGCAATACAAGTTTTATGATTGAGGACTTCCCTGCGCCAGTCTCTCCAACCAGGGCAATCGTCTGTCCCGGGGCGGCAGAGATGTTAAGGTCGTGAATCGTTTGTCGCCTTGGGTCGTACGAAAAATTAACATCCTCGAAGGCAACATGGCCCTTTGCGTCGCGCAGGACCGCGGCGTTCTCTTTCTCGACAATGGTAGACTTGGTTTGTAGCAAGTCCAGGAGACGTTCGGCGTCAACTAGGTCCTTCATCAAGTACCGATAATGGTGGGAGATAAACTTGAGAGGGTAGATCAGAAAATCCCAGTAGGACAACAGCAACACGAAGTCGCCAGCCGAGGCTCTTCCATGAGAGATTTCATAGAGCACTAGACTTGCGAGGGCGAAAAAGGTGACCGGGACTGTTGTCTCAAGGAGAGCTTGGATGAAAGCGTCCCCGATTTCGTACTTGCGGCTTGCAGCCAGGTGCGTGTTCACCGCTTGACCAAACCGACGTTTCTCGAAGCCAAACATATTGAAGTATGAGACAGTCTGCCATCCTTGAACAGCTTGGTGCATGATTCGCGCCTCTTCCCTTTCAGAATTGCTCGATGCACGGCGGTTTGCAATGTTGAAGTTTGAAGTGAAGACTTCTAGCGTGATGAATGCCGCTGATGCTACCAGCATGGTCAGGGAGACGTATGCGTTGAACTTCCAGTAGAGGAACCCAAGTGCTATGACCATATCTACGATTGTGGGAAGAATGTCGATAACTGCAGTGTCTAGCAGGTTGCTGAGTGACTCCCCCTGCTCGACAGCCTTCATAATCTCAGCCGAATCTCTCTCGGCGTGGAATTCCATCGGGAGGCTCATGACGTGATTAAAAGCCGCTTGGGTGATTTGGCGGTAGGAAAATTGCTTGATTGGAATCTTTGCTAGTTCCTTGACCAAACCCAAGCCAGATTCGTTGTTGATCAAGCTCAACAGCAGCCATATCGCCAAAGCTTCGTAAGGAGCCTGCTTGTCCAGGATCAAGTCGGTGACAATGCCAAGTTGGCGGGGTATCAGAATGTTCATCGCTCTCCTGCCAGCAAGGCTGACGAGGCAGAGGAATATGGAGAACTGAACCTTCCGGTCGTTTCTTGGGACTAGGAACGGGATGAATATGGCAAATTCCTTGATATAACCCAGCCAACCCCCTTTCTCCTTAAGCTTCTTAGCCCGACGACGCTTCATACTAGCGTCGTCATCCGAGTCGCTGTCGTCATGGTCGTATTCAGAGTCTTGGCTGGCAAGCTCTGTAGAGGACTCGTCGTGGAATCGCTCGGTTCCGTAGTTGGGTTGCCTTGCTTCGTCCCGAGTTGGTCCCGAAAAGAATGGTTGTCTTTCTTCAGAATCTCCATTAATCTGCGTGGACGGTCTTTGACGAGCGGTGCCAGGCGGAAGTAACAATATAACCATGATGCGGAGCGACTGGCAAGCAATCGAAATTATGGACGACGTCGTGCCAGGTCTTTCGAGAGCCCCCAAAACAAGTAAGGGTATCTCAAAGAACAAGGTAATACCGTAAGTAACCCATAGTAGTCGTTGAGTCAGGTCTCGACTAAGCAGTACTGTGGACCACCCAAGTGCCGATAGTAGAAGATGAACGAAATGGGCTTGCTGAGTGTCGAAAGCATATGGTTGAATGGCCGCAAAAACGGTCTCCACCACATACGTACTGATGAGGAGTAGAAATGCCAATATGACTGGTGTTGTGTAACGGCGTATCGCTACCCGTGCTGATGTGTCTGTAGCCTGTCCCGAACGAATCAACGCCGTGATGGAGACTCCAAGAAGGACACTTAGGGCACAGCCATAGTGCAGCACTTGGCTAACCGCAAAGAGTGATGCCATCGAGAAGGTAGTGTAGATATCCTAACAGAACGAACAGCGTTAAACCATCGGTATTCAAACCTCTTCCGCGGGAACCACGGCCAGTTAATAATTCCTCGGAAGATCGACGTGCTGTACACGATCCGGATGCACAGAATAATTGACGTGGTACGGCCGGATTAGGTACCGAATTAATTAATTAGCGCTGACGAGTTTCCCCCTTAAGCATTTACGAGCTACCCCTAATAGGCAACCAACAAACACTGACTGCTATCTGACTCACCCCGGTGACTGTAAGCACTGACAACGGATCGCGCGCGCTCCGAAATTATAGGGCAGGAGAGTTTTACAGCGAATCCTTCTTCTTCTGCCTTGAGACCTATGGGGAGTGTTCCACTACCAGTTAGGCACTCTTATGGCCAAACCAAGTCTTTTATTCGAAATAGCCTTGAAACCTCTTCGATTTGCCAAAGGCTATGCTAAGTCGGCAAAATGACTAAACGGCCTAATTCAGCTTGCAGACGATTCTTTTCTCCATTACGTAAAAAGTCCAATTTGGCTATGCTGATGCCTTAACCTTGTCACTCACTACCCAGACTGAGAGAAACCATCTTCTGCGTAGGGACAGAGGTCAGAGCCGCATCTTCGTGGCCAACCGGCTCCGTCAGCTCTATTACTTTGGCTTGCCTCTCCATCCAATCTTTCGCCCCATTGTACATGCAGTTGTAGTCCATGAACTCAGCCGGGTTCCTAATCGGAACTAGTCAGCGTTATCTCAATCAAGTTCGGCGATGTACCAACATTGTAATGCTGTTGGTTGTCTTGTCAGTTGCCGGCTTCCCTGCCTGTCTACTATACCCTTGAATGAGTGTTACTCTCGCGAATCTGCACTCAAACACGGTCTGCTTGCCGTTAGTCAATCAGACTGATTACCAGAGAAGATTTACGCACCTTTAACCGACTATCGACCTCTGCTGTTGTGGGCTTTTCTTTGATGTCCCCAAATATGACACCAAGAGCCTCAGCATCTTCGATGGCCTGGCTTGCGCCTTGTCCCTGGGTAGGGAGCATTGGATGGGCAGCATCCCCGATGATGATGACCCGACCCCGATGCCAGGTTTTCAATGGGTCCTGCAAAACTAATGTTAGCATTAAGTGATTCGTGTCTTCCTGACGGAGATATTATTTGTGAGCTTCACCATATCGCGTAGTTGCCAAAGGCCAACTTCGTTGCAATTCTTGAACACTGCTTTTGCCCAAGTAGGGAACACCTCAAACGAGTCTCTCATCTTCTGTGGATCACCCTTCGTAGTCCATGATTTTCCCTCGGCGGTCTCCTGCATCTTGTCTTGATGTATGTTAGATGCAACTCGAACAACTTGTACTAAACCGGTAGAGCTCACCATCTGGAACCAATGCAACGACGCTATAGATGGATCCACCTCTGGCAGGGCCCATTATTATACGTCGGTCGTGGCCCATGATCATTGTAGTAAGAGACTTTCGAGGGTCTATGACAGACATGAAATCTTTGTCTTGCTCCAGTTCCGAGCTGTCGATGACCAGTCGGTACGCTATTCATCCGAGTTAGACTAGTTAGCAAAACAGTAATACATCAAAGACTTACCGGATAACCCTGTTGGTACTGCAGCAACATCTTCTCCTAGAACTGATTTCCGGAGCACACTCTTGCTGTGAGGTTGTTAGATATTTCTCGAGTACGCCTCGGGAGCAAACAACTGACATGCCATCAGCCCCGACAATAAGGTCACCAGTCAAGATCTCTCCTGATTCGAGAGTAACAGTTCCGGCTTCTGGGTTACAATCTCGCACTACACATCCAGTCCGAATGATGACTGGCTCAGAATGTGCAGCTTCTTTCGTGGCTGCCATCCTCAGAGCATCGTGAAGATCAACCCTTTACGGTTAGTAACATTGCCTTAAGATCAAGAATCTCGATAAAGTCTCACCTATGGTACATCATGCGGTTCTGGGTTGTGCGTCAGGATATAGGTAATCGAGCAGGGGGTAATCGAGATAATGTACTCACCGCACCGTAGCTCTTTTTCAGATGGAATGGAATATCTGCATGTAGCTTTCCTTCGACACTGTAGATGCGAAACTGCAGGCATCAATCTTAGTCGATGCAGCGGGCCGAATCGTGGGTGGAAGCTCACGCCTTCGTCTACCATCGACCCTTTCTTCGAAAGAGGTTCCTCCAGACCCCATTGTTGCTCGACAATTCTGCGCGTGTCAGCCATTGAACATGAACGATGACACATATAGTCATCGTATGAGTTGCACAGACTTTGAGGCATTTGGTTGAAGTCTGAGCACTTCATGTCAGTCAAGCTCCGATTTCACGTTGAGGGCGGTACTGGAGTCTCACGATATCGTCGCACCGATTTCTCTGTTTAGCTGACTTTGTTCGAGAACGGTGATATGCCGTTTGGGCCCCCTCAAAGCAATAGCCTCGGTTTGTAAGTCAAAGGATCGGTAAGGTTTATTGGGCCAGCTGCTACTCACTGCCGAGATTCCAGCGATACCGCCACCTACAACAATAATGTTGAACATTTTGCCTCTGATGGGAATAAGATGACAAAGATAGAAGCGAGTAGCAAAGTTCAAGAATTCTCATCACTCAACCCGCCCATGTTGCAAGATCAGACGATGCGGGATGGGTGTCTGATCAACAATATGAAGCACGGCGCTAAGAACCAATGGTACTCAGTTCCACCACGACGAGTCTCGGCAAAGTCCACATACTTGTTTCTCAATAGGAGCCGGTCCACTTCCCGGTCGCTTTCTACGGTTCTGATGCGGGTGTGAAAGGGCGGGGTAAATTTAATGAGTTGATGTTTGTTTGAATCCGAACCGAACCGAGGAGTAAGCAACAGACACCGACGGCATGATTCGGACTGGAGATCAGACCCGAAAGGGCTCCTGAATGCCCGGACTTTGGAGCAGTAGGTAGTGGCCGGGTGGCTACAGTGGCGACAAGGATTACTCGAAGAACAAATTCAAATATCAACACAAAATGCAATCCGCAATCATTTCAAATCCGTCTCATCAATATTTTTGTCACGATTCAGTACAACTCCTTTTGAGTCCATATACCCTACAATGGCTACTACCACCGCTGTGATGGAGCAGACGAGCGCTCCTATCAGAGCTGTCAATGATGGTCGTATGAAGATGGATGGCAACGATCCGGCCTACGGCGACTGGAGAGACGACCTTCTCCGAGATGGTTACGCTGTGATCAAGGGTGCCATCCCGAGAGAGCGTGCGGACGCCTACGCAGACAAGATGTACGCCCTGCTTGAATCATTGTAAGTTGAAATCCAATAGTGCGCACTTACGTCCTAAGCCTGACTCTACCAATCGCAGTGGACTTGGGTATGACCGCAACGACCCCTCAACTGTTCACCCGGACAAGCTGCCTGTAATCAACGAGAAGGGCATGCTTATGGCTTACGGTGCATGCCACGAAGACTTCGTTTGGGATGTTCGCAGTGAGCCCGAAGTCGTAGGAGCCTTCGAGAAGGTCTACGGTACCGAGGACCTGCTTGTTTCCTTCGATGTCATCAACTACGGCTTTGCCAACCGCACCCACCTCCCCGAGAACAAGCCTTGGCCCCACCAGGATCAAGACCCGGCGAAGCCTGGCTTCCGTTGCCTCCAAGGCCTCGTCAACCTCCATCCCTGTGGCCCGGATGATGGTGGCCTGATCGTCTGCAAAGGATCGCACAACATGAGTGCCCAGTTCCACAAGGATCTAAAGGACGAGCCCCGCATCCCAGCGTGGACTAAGGAGTGGTATGGTTTCACGGACCGCGGCATGGAATGGCTCAAGGAGCATGGCGGTGAGTGGCACAAGGTCTGCGCCGACCCGGGTGATCTCATTGTCTGGGACTCGCGAACTGCCCACTACAACGTTCCTGTACAGGGCAACATCGACCGCATGGCGGTATACACCTGCTTCATGCCAGTGACGGATGCCACCCAAGAAGACCTTCTGCGCAAGAAGGCTGCATACGAGGGTAAGTCTGGAACAAGAATACTTTCATATTCTAGGACTTGGGAACTAACAGTTTTGCTCTATAGGTCGCCTTGGCACCACTCACTGGCCCAACGCCCAGCATACGGGCTCGAACGAAGCCACTCGCAACGGAAAGCCGGACCATGTTGCCCGGAGCTGGCCTATCAACGACAAGGTGCTAAGTGAGAGGGCCTACAAGTTGACTGGAATCCCGTACATCAAGGCGTAGGTAGTGGCTTGGCCTACCTCGTTCTTTAGCATTCCGAAATCAGTTCTCGTTGCTGTGTATGTCATATTATACAAATCTTATTGCTAGTATTAAAATGAATAGTATACTGTGATATAAACAAAATTCTGATTACTTGGCTTTATTTCGTCTTCGTTTCTTCGCTTTGAGGGGAGGCAATCCGCGACGGAGAAGGTATTACACGCCTTCAGATCCCGAGTCCGTATACCTATCAAGCTTTGGAAGACGTCGGTAGATGAGCTCGGCTCACGATTCACTGTGGCCCTGTCCTATGATTATCGTGCAGCAACAGGTAGATAACAGAGAGAGATATACCAAGCATACGCAAAACGTTGCCACGATTCCAAAGTCAAGATGCACCGGAATGTGGACTACAGCTCTTACGCAGAAACCAGCTGCCTCAGACGGTAGCCTGCAAGCGCCCAAGACGTCTCGACTTCGTCTCGTCGTTCTCAACGACTGCTTTACTGTTCGGTTCAACGACCGAACCGAGCCTGCTTGACTAGCCCCTTGAGCTGAGACCAGAGCTGAAGCTTGAGTGTCACCACATCATGGAGTAAGTCACGTCGACAATGGATCGGGATCATCAGTGCGACGAGATAAGAAACAAGACTGCCTGGTATGTTTTCCGAACCGAAGCACGGAAGGAGTCAAAACAGCACGGAACGGCTATCAAACCGAGGGCCCAGCCACACAACAATCGTGAGGGGTTACAGCCATGTTATCTCTAGGCACATCCTGGCTGGCGTAGTTTCCCCGCATTTGACTGTGTGATAGTAACATGCCGAACCACACTAGTTGAGGCCAAGTCGGGGCCCCATCTCTGCACCCCGACTTTCAACACCCCACGCGGAATCTGGGGTAGGATACGTGGAACTAGTCTTGCAAAGGCATACGAGAGGTGTGACCGTGTGAGGGAGTTGATCTCAACCGAATGTGGCGAGCGATAACGTGGACGTCTGTCAGGGATATTGTTTCGCAGAAATAGACTCGGCCTCCCTGGACATCTCGTCAGTCTTGATGATGACAATACTACCACCATCCTCTCAATCATCCCTTTTTCCTGCGTATAAGGGTGCCCATATTCATCGTAAAGTCTTTGGTCCGGACATTTATGTCAA
Source organism: Colletotrichum cereale (assembly GCA_034509685.1). Lineage (NCBI taxonomy): Eukaryota > Fungi > Ascomycota > Sordariomycetes > Glomerellales > Glomerellaceae > Colletotrichum > Colletotrichum cereale. The sequence goes on along the minus strand of JASUDE010000248.1, from coordinate 31,017 downwards.
AGTAAAGCGGCCTAATCGTTCCGACCTATAATATGGGCGAAATAGACAACAAAGTTACAGAAGAGAGAGTTGAGTCGGCATCCGACTTCTCCCAGAAGGCTCAACTAGATGAGGGCGACTTCAAGGGCCATAACGTCCAACTGTCGGATGGAGATGTTACCTACCTGATCCCAACCCCGAGTTCTGATCCACGCGGTACGACACATTCTCAGTTATCCTCTTTCTTGTCCCATCATCGTCGAAGTCAAGCTGACAAGTCTGCTACTTGCCTAGATCCTCTTAACTTGAGCCCCGTGAGAAAATGGGTGAGAATACCAATTCCGTCTGAAGTATTCCGAGATGCGAGCACCAACTAAAGCTTCTCTCATATCCACAGATCATAACGATGACTTGTGCCACATTCGCCTCCGTCGGCCTTGTCCAGGTCTCCGGCCTTGGAGCGCTCCTCGGCGAATTCATACCGGAATACGCAGCTGAAGGAAGAGGATACGAAGACATCAGTCATCTAATGACCTATCCATCACTGTTTATGGGCTTGGGAAACCTTATTGGTATGCCTTTGGCCCTTGCCATCGGACGTCGCCCAGTCTTCCTCGGTTCTTGTGCTCTCGCAGTCTTGGGGTCAATCCTGTGCGGTGTCCAGAAAGGGTATACGTCCCACCTCGTCGCTCGAATGATTCTTGGTCTAGCAGCTGGCCAGAGTGAGGCTCTTTGCCCCTTGATGGTGCAAGAAACCCACTTCCTCCACGAGCGCGCACGCTGTCTGATGTGGTTCACTCTTTGGCAATCGACCCTCAGCGCAGTCTACTCTCTTCTGACCTCGTATATCTCCGCGGGTATTGGCCCATCCGGTTGGTACTTTCTAGGTGCAGGCCTTTCTGCCATTACTTTCATCTTCGCCGTGTTCATGGTACCCGAGACAAAGTACGACAGACCCATCGCCGCCTACCAGGGACACACAGCCCAGGTATCCCATTTCGTCAGCAGCAGTGGTCCCGGGACTGACGACACAACTGGCATCTACACCGAGATGCTTACACGCAAGACTACCACGGAGCCCCGTCAACTGGACTTTATCAACTTCAAGCCCAGGTCCCTCGCTTCGGACATGCGCCTTCTCACACAGAAGCCAGACTGGAAAGAGGGATGGCAGTGCATCACAGGGATGGCTATTGTGACCTTTTTCCCTGACATGATGTGGGCGCTTCTGCTCAACGGTCTGACTATGTAAGAAATCGCACTGGCGACAGCTGGCCCCCTTCCCACAAAGTTTCAGTATACTGTCACTAACGACTTTGCTCCCGACAGCGGTGTTAACATTGCGCTTGGTACTACCTATGGTGGAATCCTGGAACACGCCCCGTACAGTTGGAGTACATCCGTCATCAGTCTTGCAATGACTGGCCAGATTGTGGTCGCCTTCCTGGCTCTTCCGCTCTTGGGCCGCGGCTCGGACTGGATTATTAAAGTCTATGCACGCCGTAACGGTGGCATCCACAAGCCCGAGTACCGGCTCATTCCGCTCATTATCCCCGTCATTGTCGGAACGTTGGCCTCGGTCATTTATGGACAGGCTGCAGAGCATCCCGACAAGTGGCACTGGTTCGCCATCGTGTTCGCTCTCAACGCCTACTACTTCTCCTTTGTCGGAGCCAACCAAGTCGGTATCACATACGCTCTCGACGCATACCCGACACGCTCTGGCCCGGTACTGGTCATCATCTGCGCCATGCGTGGTGTAATCTCGTTTGGAACAAGCTACGGCGTGACACCTTTCATCAGTTCAGTTGGTTATGACGGCGCTTTCGGTATTTACGGCGCTCTGACTGCTGGTATTGGTGCCATGGGAATTTTCGTCTTCATCTGGGGCAACCAGATCAGAGCTTTGGTCGCAAAGTGGGCTGTTGGGAAGCCTTCCGCTACGCCTTCTTACAATCACTAGTTCGAGGACTAAACTTGTCGGGTTGTTTCGTTACTTGAAGGCAGAGTTGAGTGTGTCAGCGATTATCATGTTTAGTTATGTTCTGGATTATGGAAGGCTTCTTGGGGGTCCCGATGCGGGTTTGGCACGTAAGAATAGGAGACATTTGTTGAAGGGGGTTTTTACTTGATCTTCTCGATTATCCGACATGTCAGAAGATTCTTCACAAGAACATTGATCTTTTCCTCCTTGATTATTAGTTTATTAAAGAGCGGTAATATGAATTTGACACTTGATCGAAGAAGATACGAAAACACATGTTTTGTTGGTGATGCTAAAAATTGCCACTCAGGTTCTCGCAATATGATCAGAATAACAGAAGTCCGAGGCCAAAATGACTTTGAAATAGAGGGGTAACTGTTTATTGCCATTTTCGACTTTATTGTTTATCTCCCAGGTTTCAGACACAATATTATCAGATCGAGGGTCAAACACCAAAAGGCCAAGGTTGAGTGCGTTTGAGGCTATGTTTCAATAGGATTTCACACTTCTGTTGATCGCTACTGTCGAACTGCATTACGAGGAGTATCAGTCTATCACTGAATGAAGGGCAAAATAATGCGACTCGGGTGCTCGGGTCCGCAGTGGATGAGATGCTTCCCCTTGTTCCTCTCATGTTCGGGACGCTCTGTCGAAAAGGCCTTGTACTCAGCGATCGATGGGAACTGGCCGCCAATCTGCACTTGTACCGACTCGCCGGCTTCGTAGTCAACGCCCATAGCCCATATGCCGATCTCCAACTCCACGATTGTACCAGGGGGAATCTTGTTCTCCTCGTCGTGAGGATGGAAGGGAAACTGCGGGTGCATCGATCGCGAAGGGTCAATCTTGCGATGAGAAGCCCGCAGCTGGCCGAGCGAGCCTAGATGAAGGTTGGTGCTGCTTTGATCCTTCTTCGGAATGTCGTAGACAGACTTGACTGGCGCAGCCGAGAAGGGGAAGCAAAGGTGCATCATGGGGTTGCCTTCCTTGTCCAGCTTTCTGATATTTACATATACATTCATGTCATCATGCGAGGGGCATGATACGTAGAGGATCGCCTTGGGGATACCAATCAGTCTCGATGGCTTGTCGAAGGTGTAGGTGAATTTTGCAAGTGATTGGCTGTCTTCAGAGTTGTAGGAGACTTTCGAGGGGTTCTCGGGAGTCGCCTCGGTCAGTGCTTCGGAGTTCAGGTAAAACGTCTTGTAATCGGTGTTGGGAGGAGGGAAGTCTTCGAATATGATATCGCTCTCGGCTTCTTGGTCGCCGAACTTGAGGGACGTCCACCGCACTTTGGGTGTCTTCTCCCAGTCGTTTTCGATGCCTTTGAGGTACCTGTCAAAGAATTTCTTCAACGGGAGTTAGTAAGTCTGGCGAGAATTGAGAAAGGATAACGAGTGAGACTCACCGCCAGATCCTCGTTGGTTTCCGGCACACTGTACAAATCGAACCACTCTTGCCAGGCGCTCCAGCGAATCCACTTCTTTGTACAGCCCAGCTCGATGAAGCCTCTGATGCTGCCCATGGTGTGAATGGAGCTGAAGTCTGATCCCGAGATGTAGGCGGGGATGTTAATGGCCTTCATGTTTGCGCGTTTGTCTTCCCACCAAATGTTGGACAGAGGGCTGCGACGGTACATCTCCGCGAAGTCTTCCACGCCCGAATTGCCTTTGATGATGAGGTTGGTGATCAAGTCGAAATTGCTCATGGAGAAGATGCCGCCTCTGACGAATTGCTCGCGGAACAAGTCACCACTGGCCTCCCACGGCGCAATCGCCTTCAGCGACGGGGGGTTCAAGGCTGCAACGTGCCATTGGGCGATTGCGAGGGCAGAGTTGCCTGCCATGCCAATATTGCCGTTGCACCAATCGAGCTTGGCAATGGCTTCAATGACATCGTACGCATCTTCGGCATCCTGCAACCCCATGATCGGAACCTGCCCGTCGCTATTGCCGGCGCCTCTGCTGTCAACACTGATGATGGCATAGCCCTTGGGACACCATCTCTGGGGGTCCAGGCCCTCGAACTTTTCCAAGCCACTGAGGTCGCTTTTCTTGACGCAGCAGGACCACGGTGTCATGGGAAGCATGGTGAGCGCGCTGTACTTCTTGCCGTAGGGTGACCATCCCACGATGGCGGGGATCTTTTCATTGCTGTCCGCCGGCCGATAGACATCGATGTAGAGTCTGCAGCCATCTCGGACTTTGATCTCGACGTCATGGTCGATACGGATGTCGCTCTCGAGAGGCTTCGCGTTGTAGCCGTTCCAGCCCTTTGGCAGCACCTCTGTGCGGCCGGGGGTGAAACCCTGGTAATTGTTGACGCCGATTTCAGGCTTGCCAATGGGCTTGATCGCAACTTCTATCGGAAGAGGCATGATTGAGGGACTGGTCGTACTATGTCTTTTGGGGATGTATGGGTATCTAGGATATTCTATGAGAGCAAAGGGTAGCCTAGGTATTCCTGGGGCTTTTGAGACAAGCAAATGAGCTGCTTTTTATTGAACGCGTCTGTAGACGGTGGATAAGTCCGGGCAGATACCAATCCATCGCCAGGACGCGCAGAGACGTGAACCGCGTCGCGAGACCCTCGGTCTAGTTCTGCCCGGAGCCGGCGATGCACCGGATGTGCCTCAGCCAAGCAGGAACAAGTACGCGGGGTGGAATCGCGGGGTAGCTCCAGGAGCAGATCTTAGGTGACACTCACCACCACCGGCCCCTCCTCTGCCTCTGGAAAGCGGAGAAGAGTGAGGAGAAACTGGCCATGCCCGAGCCGAACCGAACCGAACACAGGTATCCGGACCCCTGAGTTGCGCCCGGATCACAGCAATATGGACCCGAATGGCCGACCCGGGCCTAGGAACCAGCCCGAAGCGCCCCGTGAGCGGAGGCCCGTATGCAGCATGGCGATGGAACAAGCGGGGAATCTTGGGTCAATGGCTGAGCCTCCTAGCGATAGCTTCAAAACGTGACAAGCCTTTGATCATGCGGCGAAAAGAAGGACATATAACATACGAAACTTCTGCAATTCATCTACTTTGATCATTCGCAACTCAATCAGAAGCCTCAACAAAACTCCAACGTTATCATATAATCATCTTGAAGCTTTCCACAGTTTGTTGTGAGTCAAACACTGCCAAAAATGGCCAAGGACCTCCTCACACCCAAGACCAACTACGGCGACTGGCGTGATTTCTTCTTCGAGCACGGCTATGTCATTTTGAAGAACGCTATTTCTCCTGAGCGAGCGGAGCACTACAAATCAAAGCAGATCGAATGGCTCAAGTCGTTCAACCGGGGATTCGACCCCGATAACGAAGACACCTGGACCTCTGAGCACCTCCCTGTGTCATTCAAGGGTGGCATGTATGGGTCATACTGCGCCCCGCATGAACGATTCGCGTGGGAGACGAGAATGTGAGTGGTCGTCTGGTCTTGCACTGTTGGCTCAGCTGGCTAACCGACACTAGGGAGCCCGGAGTAATCAACCCATTCATCAAACTCTGGGAGACGGATGAGCTGCTTGCCAGCTTTGATATGTTCAACATTACGCTTCCCCGTCAAAGGGACTTGAAATGGTCGCCGTGGCCTCATTGCGGTAGGATCTTTTTGCTCAACCCCCTTTGTATGGCGTAATATATGTAACTAACGACTCATTTTGTAGACCAAGATCCTAAGCGCAAAGGCCTGCAGTGCGTCCAGGGACTGGTTAACTTTGCGCCGAACGGAGACAAGGACGGCGGTCTCATCTTGATGGATGGCTCGGCCAAGCTTTTTGACCAATTCTTCCAAGAGACTAGAGTCATGGCGAACCACGAAGACGCCCCACCGCCCGAGGAGAACTACCGCGACCTCTTTATCTTCAAAGAGGAAGACGTTGCGTGGTTCGAGAAGCGCGGGTGCAAGCTTCTCAAGCCAAACCTGGACCCTGGCGACATGGTCCTGTGGGACTCAAGGTATTTAACAACACCTCCTGGGGCCTGGCTACACGTTTTGAGACTGACACTTTGAAGGAGCATGCACTATGCCAAGCACCCCGAGGGCAGCCAGATCCGTCATGCCCAGTATGTGTGCTTCACGCCAGCAAAATTCGCGGATCCCCAGAGCCTGAAGGAGAAGGCGGAGATCTTCCGGCAGTGGGGAGGCACAACGCATTGGCCGCACACCAACATCCACCCCCAAGGCAAGGCAAAGAGGAATGGAGTGATTGATCCGCAAGAGCGTGATGAACCTTTGGAGAAGCCTGTGATCACAGACAGATTGTTGAAGCTTGCGGCTGTCAAGGCGTATTGATAGTTAGGTCCACTTGTAGTTTGAACATTAGATATCGCGTACATGTGTTGGAGACATTGTGTGCATACAAGGAAGCAGAACACAAGAAACCACAAGTATCCTCTCTTCTCCTCGCTACGTGACCATGGTATTAGACTGACTCCATATGTGCTAACGAGTATGTCCAGACCAGGAACTGGTGTGGAAGTGGGTGGATCATGTGCTTCGTTCGTCGCATCTCGAAAACAATCAGATCCAACCGATAATGTATAAATAATACTGGGACTTCCTATCGTGGGTCTTCCGCGTTCATGGGATTTGACTTTGCGGCCGATCAAGTCTAAATACTGGGTAAGCCAAGAATGTAGAGTACATAGATGCGAAGCCTAAAGACTTGTTATGGTTGATCAACGCCAAGACGCCCCCTCAACTCGTAAAGAAGGGGATGGGCAAGTATACGATTAGATACACACTACTGATGCGAGAATCACTGGGAAACCAGTTTACCATCAACTCGCACGGCCGCAACGAGATTCAGCTCAGGGATCTATTGCTAATTGCGACATACTGACTGGTCCTCCATTCCCGAGGCACAATGCCGTGGCCCCCCCACCCCCGGATTCTTTCTGTACCCTTGGGGCGGGGGTTCTTAGTTTCCGTCTCCTATGAGCAGGGGTTTGTTCCTTTTCCCCACGTTTGGGTCAAGCAACACCTGCGGAGATGCAACGCACACTATCCATCACATTAGGTATATACCTTGCCTACTGAACAACATCCGAGTCCGACCGAGGAGTGCCGCACATGCTGACTTGAGGCCCGAATCCCTTCTCCCGAGCCACTGTACGACTCTGAACAGCCTGTCCTTCGGTGTCATGACCGGGTCCGTGTCGAGCTCGGGCGAGCAGCCGTCCAACTCCCGAAACCAGTCACATTCGAAGCGCATCCGCCTGTCGTTGGCTTGCAACCAGTGCCGGAAGCGCAAGGTGCGTTGTGACGCGCAAGCGCCCAAATGTCACAACTGCATCCTCCGCGGCGACGACTGCCAGACCACGAACCCCAGGAATCCGAACCAACACGCAGTCCGTAAGTGGGCAGCCAAGAGCAACACAGCTCAGAGCGAGGGCAGCAGCACGCATGAGACGTCCGAGACGCCGCGGAAGCAGCCGCACTATCGAACCACCTCCCCCCGGGCGCGACAGTACCTGTCTCCGGCCTACGACGACGGCTCCGAAGGCGAAGATGCCGCGTCACGAAAGATGTCGTGGGTTGCGCAGGCCTACCGCGCCAACGCCCGTGACAACCAGAGTCCGCACGAGCACTCGGATCTCAATCCCGACATGGCCCTGAACACCGACGAGAGCCCGCACCGGCTAAAGTTCATGGGCGGCAGCAGCGTTCAGTCGTTGACCATGTTTGCCGACCTCTTCTTCCGTAAACGCGGCCTGAAGCCCATGTCACCCTACTTCCGGTTTGGAATGCATCACGTCGAAGAATACCAAGTGCCGCTCTCTTTTCAGCTACCATCGCTTCCACCGCTTCCCACAATGGACGCTTATCTAGATGTCTACATGAAGCGGATCTTCCCGTTGTTTCCTGTGTTTGATGAGCCTACGCTTCGCTCCGAGTTGGGACGGCTCGCAACACTCCAAGAATCGGACTCGTCCGCCGGGTTGCAGAACCTCATCGAACCATCACAGGTGCCCCTCCTGGTGTGCATCTACAGTATAGTTTGCATCGGGGCTGATGAAGAGACTTGTACGCTCACCGAGGTCGGCACCCATTACTTGACAGCGGCGTACAGCCTGCTCGCACACGTCATCTCGACCCCGTACCTGGCATCGGTGCAGGCCCTTGTCCTCCTGACCATCGCCCTGCGCGGCCGGAGTAAGGAAGGCCAAGGCTGGCAGACTCTCGGGCAAGCAATTCGTATTGCTCACTCGATCGGCCTCCACCGGCATGCCTCGACAAGACACTCTGGGAATACACCCGGGGCCGGGACTTCAGTCCCTTCACCGGGGTACCAAGCGGACCGGAAACTCCATAGCCGAGTGTGGTGGACTTGCTACAACCTCGAGAAGCTGATGGAGCTTGAAACCGGTCGTCCAACTGCAATACACGACTCGGACTGCGATCACAGGTTGCCAGATCCCGTACCCATCCCCAGCGCCGGGATAGTATCACTTTCGGCCTCAGAACCCCATAACGATCGTCAGACTATCGACTACTTCCAGCCCTGGGCTTCTTTGAGTCGCATAATCAGCAGCATCAGCGCCCATATCTACCGCCGCTCGGGGCAATCCCAGACCTCTCGGATTCTACTTGGCGACACAGTCCGCTTAGACTCGGCGCTTACGGAGTGGGCTCGGTCACTGCCTCCTGAGATCCGCCCTCCCGGTCCAAATAGCGGCAACGAGATCTTGTGCGAGACAAGTTACAAGCATCTCGCAATCTTCTTGGCCATACAATATCACCATGCTCTCATATCTCTCCATAGGGCCGCTCTGGTGTTCCCCGAGTCTATGTATCGGACACATATCAACTTACAAGCCGACTCTGGCTCTCTGTCAACGGTGGAGCTCACACGCTTGAGACGTGGGGCTGAAATATGCATTGGCTCCGCGAGGACGATTGTGAGGCTTGTAGGTGAAATAGCCGACGACTCTACACCGACGCCCCGGGCAAGGGGCGGCATGTTCGGCGAAGTTCCTTATACCAAGTCAGAGTCCATGATCTTCACCATCACGCAGCCCCTAATTGCGGCTGTGGCTCTGGCACTACACATCCTCAAGCAGCCTAGCTCAAGGCTCGCGCGCTCCGACCTGGAGCTTTTGGGTATCGCGGCACAGTATGCGGAAGAGCAATACACCAAAGTCTCGCAGAACCCTCGCTTCATCCAGGCGTGTTCGGTCCTGCAGTTAAACATGTCAGAGATTGTTTCTGGTCATCGGCAGCACCGGGGCTCAACAAACTCCATCTCCGTGGACTCCGTGCGGGCCGAGCATGCGATAGTAGAGGATTCAAACCCTGGAGCCATGGGCGCGGACATGGACGTGATGGACTTCGAGCTCCCGGATCTGACGGGAATGTTCACCGAGATCAGCAATACTGATCTCTTTGGGGGCGTCCGACTAGAGCATCTTTGGGGCATGTTAGGTGCAGACGGGCATTTTGGGGAAGGCTCAGCGTCTTGGCCGCAGTGATTAAAGCGTGTTTTGTTGCAGTGTGAGACTCATGTATCCATCATGTTTGTACTATTTGGAATTCTCTAATGTGATATCTCAACTTGAAACATACCAAACAAGCCTTGGCATGTTTGTCAGACTGTGTAACCACCGATAGAAAAGACTTAGACGAGCCATTAGGACGTCAACGTGTCTGAGTGTCTAAAGCATAAGTGAACCTATGTTCTTTCTGCCTATGGCCTCCACTCTAACCGTGACCCATCTGTCCTCTTCTCAACTTCTTACACCCTCGTTTTCTCCCTGCTCCGTATCAGACTCATCCTTTTGTAACTTTTTCTTACCTTTCATCATCTTTGGAAGACTCAGTAGTCAGGACTTCAAAACCGGTTCCATGTTCAGACTATCACTGCCAACCTGACTTCGCGTCTGTATCCCTTGAAAAAACGCATCGAAGGACAATTCCCCCTTGCTTCATAATCAACGAAGCCGACTCGCTCGCAGATATGCTCAGGGCCCCCAGGTCTGCCACGAAGCAGGATCAGGCAATACGTATCTGACTGTTGCTTTCGCGAGGAATGGCCTGGGAAGATACAGACAATCCAACAAAAGTACCTATTTGGCAACCCCACAGTTCCCAGCGGGCGGTCGAAATTGAAGGCGATGTTCTCCCCGTTTCTCATCATGACGCCGGCCAACTGCTCTTTTGAAGCTGTCTTGACAGCGACTTCGAGGAAAACTCCACGAACCGTGATGCTCCCGCTCGAAATGGAACCAGCAGCATCTTGACTCGTCGAAGCAACACTGACATCTCGTACGGATGTTTTGCCTAGAAAGCGCGGGGTGATCGGCTCCTCAGAGCCCGCAAACGGAATCCACATCGTAACGGGCCCGTTGTGAGCCGCCCATGACCAAGAGGGTGCGACGTATGCCGCCGAGAAAGTACGCTCAGTTTCCTGGGTTCGCACGGGCGCCCAACACAGGCTGCAGAGGAAGTCTGAATCCCACCAGTGTCCGGCGACATATCTGGTGCCTAGAGCAGCCTGGGCCACACGGGCGACGCCGGACAGGGCCACAAGCCTGTCGGTAGCCACCGTGAGCTTTCGCCGCGTGTAGTGCTCAACAGTACTCTGCCACATCCAGTTCGGGGTCTCAAAGTCGCCCAGCTGTAAGCGCGGTTCGTACAGCTCCTTGATCGTCACCAGGCCCAGAGACGAGCCCGGAAACTCGCACTCGCATCGGTATTCGTTTTCTAGGCACTGAAAGTTCATCTCGCCTCCATAGAATGTCAGGAGACGAGAGGCAAGAACTTCCTCCTGAAAACACCAACTGCGGCTCAACGTCCCCTCTGCCTTGGGTTCTGCCAGAGTGGACCAGCCAAGCCAGCTATGATCGAGCGTTGTGCGAGCGTACACCACAGAACGAGCCTCCGTATCCTGAGATAACTCGAACTTGATGAGACTGCGGGCTGGTTTTGCTGCAGACAAGAATCCGTCTTCCACACTGGTGCAATCTGCGGCTGCAATTACTAGCAGAGAATTTCCATAGATTTCTGCCATCTGAGAAGATTGTTCTTTCCAGTCTGTTGCGTCGGTGTCGCCTTGGATAATGCAAAGTCCATCAATCCACAGGAACGGGACGTCGAGTGCTGCTGCCACCTGCACTGCGTCTTTGTACGTCTGTGGGAGTTTATCGTAAGGGATGTCATCGAGGTTTGCCTGGAGGTTGTCGTGGGTTGTCACGCCATTGTTTCTTGAACCCCATGTGTAACTTAGGCAGACATAGACACCGCGCATGCTCTCCGATTCCAACAGGCGCAACTTTCCCTCGGTGGGAAACTGTCTGATATCTAGGACTCTTCGCGGCAGGCGTGGCGGCCGACTACTTTTAGGGCCCAGTAGCGCATCAGCGTGAGAGGCTGCGTCGCTGGGTCTCGAAGTTGCTGTAGAAATCTCATCTTCAACGTTTCTAACGTTTCTCGACATATCTCCGTCACTTGATTTTCCTTTGGCTATTTCGTAGGCCTTGGCACTCAGACCACCTTCACAAGAGTGATCGCTGCGGCAGGTCTCGATCCACGCCTTGGCTTTGAGCAACCTTACAGACCAGTCTTGTGCCAAACAATGTTCGTTAACAACATGATGGGCTGACGTTGCGGTCACTGGTATGCCTGGATTAGGATACATCAGCCAAAGGTCTTATTTTGTAGTGGAGTAGATTCAGAACGTGCCGTCATGTATCAATAACTCTAGAGTCCTTCCAGGGCCAGCAGCAAGGTCATCCAGGATACGAAATGGGTAGCAGACTTCAACACTCTGCCCGATTTGAAGCAGGGCAAACGCCGACTTGGAACAGTCTCCCTCTCTGCAGCGTTGAAAGCTGGCCGGATTGCACTTCAGACACTTTGGGCTTGAGGTGTAATATCTCCAGCTAGGACTCAGATACGACAAGGCCTGCTCGATTATCAAGCAACCAGCGCAACCCCAAGTTGACCGACTTGGAACTAGACGCAAGTCCACGACCGAGATGATCTTGTGGAGTCTCCTCCTATCCTCGTGAGGTGTACCTGGGGTCAGGTTCCTACAGAAAAGACACCGGTCATGGGCAAGTGACGGACGTTCGCTTTCAAACATTGCTGATATACTAACCAGCGCGGGGTAATTGACACAGCTCAGTACTTGTCCACAAGACAGTTAAGCCGACTGCTTGAAACGTGGCCTGGGTTGGGAGTCGTATGGTGTAATTCTTTACTCTATCTCTGTCTACCGAACTTGGAGCAGAAAACCGAGGGGAATTGCGTGGAATGAAATGTGTGGTCAATGGCAGTAAACTATGCTGCTTAGCTAGGAGGTATAAATATAGTTGCTTATAAAGAATAAGATAGCTAAGTAAACCTAAAGAGGTATATTGGTAACACTACAGCTATATATACTATAGCGGTAAGCCACTCGCTATAATAGGCTACTTTCTGTACATCTTCCAAATTCACTTGTCGTGCTTCCAAGGGGGCCCTGTCTTACCCACAGGCAATCTCCGTACCACGGACCGCAGGGCTTTTTGAAAGCATGCAGCTTCTGCGGGGCCCAGCGGCACAGTTGAAGAAGCGCGCCAGACGCGGCCCCTTCTATGCTTCCCGACACTATACTATTTCTCCGTCTGTCTCTCTTTCTCTCTCTCTCTCTCTTTCTGTGCGCGTGTGTCTGTCAAAATCGCACTACCAGCGACCATGTACTCTCCTCCCGAGGAGATTGAGGCTGCCGTCGAGGCATACCGCTCCCACATCTCAGAGCACAACCGCCGTATCGTCGAAGTCTATGGTGTGTCCGTGTGAAACAGCATTGCGTGCGGGGCACAATTCTAACTTATTCCTTTGTGTCTTTGGTTGCCGATGCAGAGCCGGAAGAAGGAGACCTTGAAGATGACGAAGACATCAACGAGCTGCGGCTAGAGGCCTTACATCCCATATTTGACATGAATCTACCGCAATTCGTCTCCACACCACGCGAGATCCTCACTCGCTGGGAGGAGCTCTGTGCCATATACGATCTGGACGGCACAGGCACCTCTGGGAAACCTTCCGAAGAAGAAGTAGCGCTCCGCGAGGAGTGGCAAACTCTGTTGGAGAGGAATCTGAAGAAGTCGTGTCTCGAGGAGGTGCGGGAGATCATCACGTTCCCTGAGGAGTTCCGCACTTTGGCGAAAAGCGTCAATGCCCTCACTGGACCGGGGCTGACGGAGCTCAAGTCGAGACACCAGGCATCGATCGTAGTTGGATGGTATGCTCCTCCATATGCCGAGCAGAGCGCTGCCGAGATGGTCAAGACTCCCGAGTGGCTCACCGAACACGTGGACGGCGGATGGGACTGCGCTGCTGGATGGGATATGGGAAATGGTTTCCGCCACGCGTTCTATGTTGTGTACTGCCGGATATCGGCTGCCCAGCCAGACGCAGCCGACTCCCATGAACGCTGGGCGTGGAGGTATTTCTCGTCTGATCCAGTGAATTTCGGCGTTTTCAACACTATCCCTGAGTTTTTAGCGTGGTACAGTAGGTATCGAGAGCCTAGTGTACCTGACGCGAGTTCTATGACGGGGTATGATGTCTTAATGGGAAAAGTCTTTTGATCTAGACACTTTCGACATTGGATTAAAGAGGATTCCGGTTCAATTGCCTGCGTGGGGCCTGCCGGCGTACTAGCCGGGCAATCCGGCAGATGCCCGATTCAAGCCCTCCTTATACTGTTGAATTGAAGCCTTCGCTACGCGCCTGATTGAAGCCTATCCTACTCTAGGGTATACCTAGTTGGCTACTATTTAAACACAGGCTAAGGGGAATCCCACTATGTAAGATGGGATTTAATTAGCTATAACTTATTCTGCTCTTTTTCCATGCCGCTTATCTAAGGTATGTCACTCCGAATGAACGGCAAACGAGGATTCTTCCTTTTTCGCGCGGGAGAGCTCGAGCAATGGCCAAGCATTAAACTATTTCGCAATCAGCAATGACTGCTGGCGTCTTTAGAAACGGAAAACTCATCGACCCCATGCCTCTCTCGCCTACGACAACTTGATATGCAGACGCCATGACTCTTGTAAGTTGAGATGGGTAGTTGAGATGAGTTCAACGGAGCTCCGGGGTAAGCGGGAGACTTGCGGGGGCCGGTGGAGGTACGGGGAAATCACGATGCCCGGATGCGGAGTTGTGATTCGTGAACGTCCGTAGATAAGGTATTATGGTGACGTTCTATTCTTGGCTTGAACGTCTGAACTTTCTACAACCTCTTTGGGTCATCGGATGTCGAACGGATCTCGATCCAGGACTTGAAAGGGTTACTCGACCGTGGAGCGCCGCCTGACACCGCGTGCTCAGGACTACCAGTTTCATGATCCCAAAAAGGATTCTGTCAATGCTGCCACGAAGCTCATCGCTACCAGTCGCGAATAGCGAGTACGGGACTCCCTTAAAGAGGCTTCAACACCCCGTGTGGTGAGAGCGACCAGTCTCATCTCTACCGTGGCATACTCCAAAATCAAACTGAATAATACCACATCCCGTATCAATAATGTCTGCAATCTCTGAAATTGCCCATCTGGGGTTTCGGACCATGAACCCTGAGAGGCTGGTCGACTTCTATAAGAAATTCCTGGGCGCACGGGTCATACTGGCCAACGACTTCTTCTCCGTTCTCGCGTGGGACCAGGAGCACCACCGCCTGGCCATCATCAACGACCCCACGGCCGTCGCCAAAGACGAAAGAGCCTGCGGGATAGACCACGTCGCGCTAAAGTTCGGCTCGGTCGGTGACCTTGCCAAGGTATATCGGTCAGGCAAGGAGGCGGGCATCACGCCTTTCCGCTGCATCAACCACGGGGTGACCAGCAGCCTGTACTACAGAGACCCCGACGGCAACCATATTGAGGCGCTGGTCGATGCCTACGGAAACCCGGAGGACGCCCAGAGATACTTTGAGGGCTTGGATTCCTCAAAAGTCAAGCTTGTCGAATTCGACCCGGAAGACCTGCTGCGCAGAATCGATGCCGGCGAAGATGACGAAACCTTGAGGAAAGCAGGATTCCTTGGCCCTTCTCCTGTAGAGCCGCAAGAGCTGAGTTCGCAGGCCTGAATCATGAAACTTCTTCACTATGCAACGGAATTACTTTGGCAATATGACAAGTCCTGCAAGCTTTTTTTTTGGAAATTTCTTGTTCCTTGCATGCTGAGGCTCGGCACGAGAGATGAGGAACATGGAACAATCATGAGTGTGCCTTAGCTGGCCCGCCATCTCAGGCTAAGAATCGAGGGTTGCGCCGTCGGTCTGTAGACAAGGATATCTACACAAGGTAATAGACCGGATCTAACGTAGATGAAAACCACGCGAAGATTCGCAGAAACTGAGCAAATAGCGACTTGATGACTATAACTATACCGTGCTTTCACTTCCGATTCCATCCGTCTCAGTCGTCAAACGATCCGTTCGCGGGGCAGCTTAACCTCCATCTAGGCCCCATCCAACGCCCCCCCTCCCCCTCTCCTACCGTCCCGTGCCGGACTTCCGGAGGTATACGCGTTCCTATCCGATCCATCCGGCCTGCGCAGAAACCGCCCCCCACACTCCGTCCGCACTGGACACGATATAATGACGCACAACTCCGCAGAACCCGTTTCTCTCTTGGGACTTGGGGAGGGTCCAAGCACACGCGTATCCTGCAGAGTGCTTCCGGGGCAGTCCTGAGCTCCTCAGCGAAGTCCACATGTTGGCAGCTCAAAGCTGCGAAACCCCATTCTGCCGGAGAAAAAAAGGGTGGTTGCCTCGGGACCGTTCCGGTTCATCGGAAAGCAGTTTCTATAATCCACCTGATTCTGTAGCGGGCGACCGTTATAGCCGGATGCTGTGCGTCGCTGTCCGCTCTCGCGAGGGCAAGATTCTCAGGCCCGTCGGTGGCTGCAACTTCTAATTTTATTAGACCTGGCACTTGGGCAGTCACGCAGCTCACCACGACACCATACCAGTCTCTGAAATAGACACAGTTGACCTTTAGCGTATCCAGTATGACGCCTGAAAGCCTCCAGCGGTAGAAGCGAAGAAGGCAAAGGTCAGATGAAAACGTTCAACCTATGCGCCGGGGAGGCGCCTACAAAACGCCAATCCCATATATATCCCATACACATCTTGCTGCTTCCGCCCCCAGCAAAGCCATCAATGGAATTCGCTCCAGCGTTCTGTATGATCATCGACATTGAACATCGAATTGGGATACTACTCCGCAGTGGTATATCGCAAACCACTCCGGACGAACTGCCAGAGGATCTTGTTTTCTTTTATTTTAGCTTGATGATCGTCATTGCAGACGGCCACCAAACAAACCAAGGAGCGTCTCAGTATGATTCTGGTCAATGGCGTAACAATTTGCGAGTCGAGTCAACATCCAGCTAATCCTGGCCGCAACTGCATGCACCCCAACGTGGAACTCAAGTGAGTCAAAAGTAAGAGGCGCGAGTGGGCTTAATGCTGGCCGGGGTTAATCTGCACAAGTCCGATGGCGACACCAGACGACGGCAAGAAAGCCGCCACCACCGGTTGACTTCCAGGTGAGTTAGATGCTCGCCCCGACCGCAAACCTAAGCAGATCGGCAAATTATGTTTGGCTCGTGGATCGATCACTCCTAGATGGTGCATTAAGTCCCGATAAGCCCTGGGTGGTCGCGGCATCACCTCTCGGCACGCTGTAGTAGATCAGCTTCCCTGCGAGAGAGTGTCCGCGGAACCGGTGCCGAATCGGGACCAGTCTGCGAGCTAGTTGGAGGAGAACACGGTCCGTGATGCATCATTTCACTGGGGCTTGTTTGAAAAATGGTGTATGTATCGAGGTAAACAATCTTGGAAAATATCATATTGCATGCTGTACAGCATCAAGGGTATCTGAACACATAAAATTGGGTATATTCATCCCTGTATGAGCAAAGGCTTCTTCTACCCGCTGTCTTTTGGGCAAACTGAAAAGCCGATTACCAAGTTAGCTAAAGGCTGAATGTCTCTTCCAGCTTTGTAGAATGGATAGTGAAAGAAGATCTGAGGATCCAAAGGAATGATCCAAAGACAAGCAAATATAATGCGCCGCCCATTGCCCTTGTCCTCCGGAACGCCTTACTGTGCAGCTCAAGTTCTCTCGTATAATGTACGTTCGGCCGTCATCAATGCTCGAAACAAAATGCGAAGCTCCAGACAGTCTCGCTCATCCGCGGCTATCTTGACACGTTGCGGCGTTGAAAAGTCAAACAAAGCCTTAGATGACCAGGCCCTTGCCGATGCCCTGCACTTGGAAGCCGAGCTTCTCGAGTTCCGGAACAGAGACGATGTTGCGCCCATCGAGCACAAGTCGGGGGCGTTTCATGACGGAGGCTGCCCACTCCCAGTCAACCGGATCGCCGAGATCCTCGTTCGCCGCATCGAAATTGCAACCCTTGCAGCCTTCTTGGCATTCGGTTTCGGGCTTCATGCGCTTCAAGGGGTCCGTCGGCGTGTGGGCGCTGGTGCGGGACACGAACTTCTCGAGCTCGACGATGTCCATCTCGGACAATGACTCCTTGATGAAGGCATTGGCCTCTTCCCGGGAAGCTTCGGGGCTGGACCAGACGGATGAGCGGCGAGCGGTGGTCTGGGCCTGCTTGGGGTAGCGGAAGTGGTACCAGGGAGTGAGGATGCAGATGGCACTCGATCCGTGGACAGTCTCGCGCCAGGTGGTGTGGACCTTGACGCGCTCGACGACACGCTCGTCACTGATGGACTGGCGGACCTCGCTCATCACCTCGACAGGGTCACAGCCAGGGTCGAAGATGGCAATCTCGTTGGGCATCTCATGGGCGAGCTCGTTGATGATGTGCACCGCGATACTATTGCGGGTGTCGTTGGTGTTTTCCTTGAACGCGAAACCGAGAATGGCCACCTTCTTGCGGCGTAGGTTGCCGTTCAGAGCACGGTGAACCTTCTGGGCGAAGCGCTCGCGCTGGTACTTGTTGATATCGAGAACACCCATCCAGTAGTCGGCGACAGTGTCCAAATGGAGAGTGCGCGCCATGTAGGCGAGGTTGAGGATGTCCTTCTCGAAGCAAGAACCGCCAAAACCAACACCCGCGTGAAGGAACTTCTTGCCCAGACGGGAATCGGCACCGATGCCCTGGCTGATCTCCTGGACGTCTGCGCCCAGTTCCTCACAGAGGGCACTGATGCTGTTGATGCTGCTGATGCGCTGGGCGAGCATAGCGTTGGCAACCAGCTTGGTGAGTTCGCTCGACCAAGTGTTCACGGTCAAGATCTTGGGCTCGGGAACCCAGGCGGCGTACACGCTCTTCAAGGCATTGGCAGCACGGATGCCGGCCGGGGTGGTGGAGCTGCCGATGAGGATACGGTCGGGGTGCATGAGATCGCGGACGGCGGTTCCCTCGGCAAGGAACTCGGGGTTCGAGACGATCTCGAAATCGGCATCGGGCTGATATTGCGCCATCTATCAACATGTTAGCGTCTGTCGCAACTAAACGCTCTGGCGCCTTGACGCTACAAGAGCACAGTTATACGCGGAATCAAAGCTTACAATCTCGCGGATCATGCGGGCGGTTCCCGTAGGAACAGTACTCTTCTCGACAATGATAGCTCCAGGCCTGGCAAACTTGGCCACAGTCTCGGATGCTCCCTCAAGAGCACTCAGATCGGCAGTGTACCCAGCGCCGAGGCCGTACGTCTTGGTGGGGGTGTTGACGCAGATGAGGACGATGTCGGCCTCGTTGATGCAGCGTTCGACATCGGTGGTGAAGCTCAGGTTAGGCTTGCGGGGTGCAAGCTTCACTGCCTTGCCGGCCGAAGGGAGGAAGGCGGTTGTCTCGTTGGTGCCGTCACGGGCAATGCGCACAATCTTGGGGAGACCGGCCTCGTGGATGGGCAGATGGGGAGAGTTCCACGCGGCAATGCGCTCAGCGTTAAGATCGACGACGTTGACCGTAAGGTCAGGGTTATGGAATGCGATCAAAGCGGCGGTTGGGCCACCTGGGTATTGTGGTTAGCTCAATCTTGTGTAGAGTATTATCATGTGCCTGGTCCCGGTTTGGCGACATGGTATAGAATATCGCGCAACCAAGACGATGCATCATCTAGACAACTGTGTCCACGATGGTTCCGAACTAATCCCGGGTCGCATCTCAAGCTCATCTTGCTCTTGGAAGCAGACGGAGTGAAGCAGGACGACAAGAAAATAAAAGCATTGACCGAGAGAAGGATGGGGCATGTTGAGGTCTTTCAGCGGAGTAACACTTACCAACAAAGCCAGCACCGACGAAGCAGACATTCTGAACCTTCAAGGGCTCAAGGGGCTCGAGGTCGGAGGCGTTTGAGGCTGTCTCATGCTTAAACTCGGGGCTGCGAGGTCTGGAGGCGGGAGGAGACGAGTTCGGAGTTCCACTGCCGGAGCCGGCGTCCGAGTGCCCGGCGCTGAGAGCAGGCGACTGAGAAACCATGCTGCCGACAGTCGATGTTGTGTCTATCGCGACGAAGGGGGCGCGCGAGGAGTTCGCAGCCATCGAAGAAGTGCTCTGTTGGCTAACAGAGCTGCCGAGAAAAGGTATGAAGCACAAACGGGGCGATGTCCCGGTTGGTAAAAGCGACGATCGACGTGTAGCTAGGATGAGGGCCGAGGATGCAAATTAAAGATTTCCCGGGGCAATGGAAATCAGTCCGAGGAGTCACGAGTCGTGCTTTTGGAAACGAGGACCCGAGTTCTGGAAAAGGGGGGAGAGAGGATTCCGATCTAAATAAATAGAGCGGAGGGAATTGTTGTTGGCGGTCGTATTGTTGAAGTTCAGTGCAGCGACGGAAAGCTGATAGCGGCTAGGATACTTTGAGAGGTGTTCGAGGGAAACAGAAACAAGCGACTGATAAGCTTGAATGAGTTTCTCCAAAGTCAGAAGCTGAATTCCCTTGCGTGGCTTGGCAGATTCAGTTTCTGGTTTCTTTTCTTTCCTTCTTCCGTGGCTTTCGACGCTCGGGTGTGTGGACGGGTGACAGACAAGACAAGCTTGAGTCGGGACCGTACTCTTTTTTCCCTCTTGGAGGGGGGTGTCAAAAAAGACGGGAGGACGGGATCGGGCTGGTGGGCGCGGGTGACGGCGTCGACGACGGCGTACGTGGGTGGGAGTGAAGGTGGGATTGGCTGGGTGCACCCACGCTCAAACCGGATTATCAATGGGATTGGCGGCCGTTTTGTAAGACCAAGTTGCGATGAGGCGTCCCAGAAAGATGGACAGGGACTGGGAGACAGCGGGAGGGCAATAAGAGGAGGGGGGAAGCTTGTAGGAGGGTAGCTACTGCTAGGACCTCGGTGCGGTTCTACGTCAAGCGCGTAAATGTAAAGGTGCAAGAAGGATGTGGAGCGGGTTGCGGACTGTCCAAAAATGAAAAACGGGCGTTCATCAATCTCCAACGAAAGGCGAGGGGAAAAGAACGAAGACTGCTAACAGCAACGATGACGATGACGGGCTGGACAGACGGAAGACTTCGAGTGGGAAAGGCAACGAACGGGTCCTGCACCAGGGGGGGGGGGGAGCCTCTTTCTTGATATATCCTCCAAGGTCTTGGCTCTCTTCTTCCTTGGTGCTGCCCTCCTTCTCTGATGCTTCCTTTGACGGTGCCGTCCGACAGTTGTGGACTGTGGGCTGTAGATTGTGGGTTGTGGACCAGACCACAGAACTGGACACTGGGAAGGGGCCCTGACGGATGATGGGATGGTTGGATGGGATGGAGAAGGAGATGGGCATGCAGGCTGGATGTGGATAGGATGGGCGCATGGCATGGAGAGAGAAAGAAGAGGGAATAGGAATGGGCATGGGCATCACATCCTTGCTCCGGGAAGAGGAACCAGGGGAGGGAGGAGCAATTCTCGTCCCAGATGCTAAAGATACTTGATACCTGTGGCTCTGTCAGGTACACTACGGATACGCTACTCGAGCATACGTATTACACTCTGTAGGCGCACCCGGACGAGTGTACCAGCGAGAGAAGATAGAGAGAGAGAGAGAGAGAGAGCGTAGGCGTGGCAGGGACCAGGAACCCGACGGTGTACTCGGAAAGATCCCAGCAGCAGTCAGGACCGAAACCGAGGCCGGAACCTGGTAAACACTGCGTAATAGTACATAGTAGTGTACGGATACGCAGCACAGTATGTAGCTGGCTTCCTAGAATAGGTACCGGTAGCAAAGTCGTGGTCATAGAGGGGATCAATGAGGCAATAATAAACGGTCCGTATCGACTTTCGTCCGTCCATCCTTTTCGTCTCTCCGTCTCGAGAGAGTTGAACACGCAGTGTGGATGGCTTTCCCTTGGCAATGACAAACGAATTAGACAGACACACGGCTGTACACCAACTGCACTGCGATAGATGTATGTGTAGACAGCGGAACGTATGGTGGACAGCGCAGCAGACGACGGAGAGGGAGGAAATTATCCGCCGGGGATGGGCGGGCGCCAATCTTTGGGCCATTTTCGCCTGCGAAAGAGATGTCTTGGCCCTTTTTTGTGTTTTTCTTCGCAGGGCAAGGTTTCCACCGCTCGAAGCTTGGCGTTTTCGGTACGACAGCCGCCCGGAACTGAACTCCTTTCATTACCTTGCGGCACCACGGCGGAAGTAAGTACTTGGTAGACGGGAGAAATGGATGGATGGATGGATGGGTCAGAGGCTGGAAATACAACGAAGAGGGAACATAGTAGTACGCTGGGCCGCGAACCCATCATCCGTTCATGTTGCGTCGGCTAACCACCACCACCTCATCTTCCCTCTTTTTCGTAGAAAATGTCGTACGGAAACTCTCTGTACACGCACCACACTCACGCTGGCCAGGTGCGACCTCCCCGGACCGTTGCAGCATGAATTACTTTAGCGATGATGGGATGGCGTGAGAAGGGGGGGATGCGTGTCCTCCGTCAGAGATGGATGTCAAGGGCCGGAGTGTAGGACATGCGCACGGCAAGGCCTTGGCC
This sequence comes from Colletotrichum cereale, assembly GCA_034509685.1. Taxonomy (NCBI): domain Eukaryota; kingdom Fungi; phylum Ascomycota; class Sordariomycetes; order Glomerellales; family Glomerellaceae; genus Colletotrichum; species Colletotrichum cereale. The sequence goes on along the minus strand of JASUDE010000248.1, from coordinate 9,083 downwards.
CGGTCCCTGAATCCTCGTCCCTTGTTTGGGTTCTCGCCTTCCCCATCCCCGTCCCCATCCCACCCTCTGATCCTTTCCTACCCGGGGAGGGCATCGTTTAGGGGCGCTGGTGATGGACAGGAGAGTCTCCCTAAACGAGGACACGTCCAGGCCTGTTAGCCCTGTGGTGCCGTTCGACTATCGACCGCGGATGTCAGAGCAATTCGGTCAAGCGGCCACTCTGCCTGACGGTCGACCAACAATGTGCATCTGATTACGTGGACCCATCGCCGCCCAGCATGTAGCGAAAATGCCAATTCGCGGTGAAATCACGGACTGGCGGAGGGCGGGTTCCAGAGGCCAGTCCAAAGTGGCCCTAGAGGCTAGAGCCCATTTTCCGACATTGCCCTCCCTCCCGCCAACCAACCCTTCAAGTCGCGGAAACCGACATGTACCTTGGTCACCACTGTCGCTTGGCAGTCATGGAAGGCACCTCGGGCCATCTATTAATGGGCCAAGTATTGGAGATTGGGGGGGGGGGGGGGGGGGGCGGGGGGGGGGCGGGCGGGGCCGCCGGGCTGGAGTCGATATGAGTGCGTACGTAGTAGATGGAAAACTAAATGAACCCCGGCTCGGAGGCAAAGAAGTGGTATCTAGCGCCAGTCACGGATACAGATACACGCCTACGGCCTCGTCCATATAGGGGCTCCGCAGGCCAGGAAAAATGACTCTACTACGTAGTGTACGATACTTCAACACACTCGCGTACAAACGGCGTGTCCGCATCCGTTTCTTACCGTCCAGTCCTCCCACCACCGTTACTTTAGGCTGAAGGTGCCCGCCAGTCATTCCCTGCCGGAAGGACAGAAGGGGAAACTCACTACCGGTCCCACCCCAAGCCAATGAATTTGTACCTGGTATCCGTACACCAGCACGGCGCGGACAGAAGAGCGGCAAGGGACCTATACTTAGTATCTGTCTTGGCATCGTTGGTGACATCATCTCCCGGACTTTAGAACCACACACTTTTTGGGTTCTGGCTCGCGTTGAATGGCAATATCTATCTGTCTGCCGATGCCACGGTGCAGCGAGACACGAGCAGCAACCAGAGGAGGCTACGGCAGGGAGGAGAGGGAGGGGGGCAGAGAAATAAAAAACAAAATAAAAAAAAACTACAAGCGCAACCCCCCGAGGGAGTGTACTTGGGACGTCTTCAGCAAGCAGCAGATTCTACAAACGTCCTTCTCTGTCAGGAAATCCCATTGCCCATCACCCCCCACTTCCTTGGACGACGGGTCCCCCCCCTTGCTGATTCATGAACGAACCCATGAGTCCTATTCTTTTTTTTCTATCCCCTCTGGTACTGTGAGCCCGCATGGCTAATTGGACGGACTCCATCCGGAGGCGAGCTGGGAGTCGTTGTTGGCTGGCGGCCGAGATTGGTGTAAGCAAGTAAGCTGTAGTCCTACGAACTCGAGCCGACGGGTTGAGAGAGATGGCGGGACCCCTATCCGCGAAATGTGCCCTCAACTATAGTTGGAAATTTCGGCGTCGTCATCGGCCAGCATGGTGGGCCGCAGAGAGCGAGCCCCATCCCGCATCTTCCACCCATTATCCACCACTGCCTCACGATGGGCATGGGGGGGGCATTGATGAAAAGAGATGGCCCGGCGGAGACGGCGTCCCATGCCTCTCGCGGGAGATGAGGTTCCTTCTTAAGCCTCAGGATTAAGGTTGTGGGCTGGGATGGGTTGCTGATCGCCATCATCCGCTCTCCCTATAGTACCTACACGTTTGTTGGCCCTGCCCGGTCAAGCCTCGCCTCGGAACGATGTTGAGCCTGCAAGAGCTTCCGCAGTCGGTGCGATGCCACAGGAAGAATTCTCCGAAGCCAGCAAACGACGGCTGAAGTTCGAACCTTTTGCTTCTAGTGTGTTTGCACAAAACTAATAATACTGGCCAGACATGTCGACATGGGTACGATAGATGGACAAGGTGCCCCGCGGAACTGTCTATCGCAGAAACCCCATCGGATTGGCCCGGAAGGTTTCCCACCCAGAAAAGTAAGACTTTTCCCCCTCTTCCCTTTCTCTTTTTTGTAGTTTAGTTGCTTCGTGCAGATCGCCTCTTCTTCGTCCACTCAACATGTGCGATCATCCAGATGGCCCGGCGAGGAGGCCATGCATTTCGAGGGGCAAAGACAACATCAACACACACTCATCCTCCCGGAGCAGACACTCGAGGGGTAGAAACAGACGGGTAACGGGTAGTGCGATGGCAGAGTTCCGTCCCCCCTGTCGACGCATGCGCAATGCAGGCTCAGGCAGTCTAAGGGGGAAAAAAACAATACGATCTTCAGGTACGATCCAAACGGTCAGAAGGGTGGGTAACCATCACTCAAGTCTCTATTGGACAACTGCCGCTCCCGTCGTGATATCTGTCGCTGGCCCTGCCTTTTTCCTCGGCCGAGTCTCGAACGAGAGACACTGCCGCGTCAAGGGACGGGCGGCAGCATGGACGAGAGTCGGAAACTGTGAGACAACGATGGATTGTCACCGAGACCACATGAACGCGGAGCTACGTACGAAAGGTACACTCTACGCAGAAGAAGCCTCTACCATGAAAGGATGAAACCGGTGCCCCCGTGCCTCTCTGCCCTCCCCCGGCTTCGATGTGCTGAAGTGAAAGTGCACGTGCAGTCCAATCGGGGGTGAGACCCAAGTCGCGGTCGAGGCGATCCCAGTTAGATCGATAAGGTGTGCAAGGGATCCGTACTACATAGTAGGTATGCAGGCGGGATCTGGTGCTGCTGCTTGCTTGCTACTTGCTTGCTTGTCGCTTGCTACTGATGCCCGCCGCAGTCTCCGCACAGAGTTCCTTTTCAACCCATCAGAGCGCGAACCTTGGCGTCGGTACCCGTCCGCCGTTGCACGTACAGCGAGCGTTAACTTCTGTACAACATGACGGTTTGTGATGGTTTGCTGCGAGGGGGAGACCCGGTTGGGGCCCGTCTGGTCTGTTGCTCCTCGTTGGACCGCTGGGGGCCCGACGAGTGCCGCGCGGGACGAGTCGTGATACGGCGGTCAGTCGTTGCCAAGAGGCAGCAGAGACAAGATTGCCCAAGTCGGAGGTTGCTTTCGCTCCCTGGCAAAGAAGGCTGGCCAAGGTACATCAGACCCAGACACGTGTGCTACATTCCCCCCTCGGAAGGGAGGGCTGGTGCTGTCTGCTGGGCTGATGGCTGCTCGCTGCTATTGTACCGGGTTTGCTCAGGTATATACCACCGATACGGATACACAGCACAGAATCACACCGTTCCGGCCCAGTAGTACCTACTGCGTACTGCGTAGTGTATTTGGGCACACAAACCCATGCGGGCCAGCGGATGGGGTTCTTTGACATACCTGACTCCCGCAACTTCCCCCCCAATCCCCAATGGTCCCAATGGTGGTGCAGCGGACCGCCAAGCTGGCACAAGCAGCAGGGAGACGTGCAGTCTTCCCCCACTCTGCCGAGCGTCGTCCCTTGTCACTGCTGACGACGCCTCGCTGATTACAGGCTTGGCGAGGTGGGCCATGGGACGGGGGTGAAGACGAAAACCCCCCTGGGGTTCGAGAAGGCGAGGGAGCAGAGTCGTCAGGAGCCCGTTTTCCTCCGCCCCTTCGCTGGTGTACTGTACAGTGCTCTGTACTCCGTACTCCGTACGTATACTGCGTACTCCATACCGTCGACCCGATCACACGGTGGCTTCTTGCCGTTGTCATCGTCGTCGTGGCCTCGGTCGATCCGTTCAAGGAATCTCTCGACCATCCCCCACCGGTTCCGCCCACTAATTAGCTCCTGTTTCTCTTCCTCACCTGGGCTGTTCCATTCTCCCGCCTGGCCGGCCGCTGTGCGTACCGTCTAATTTCGCCCAGTCACGTCAAATCGCGGGTTTGTGTATCCGTACTGGTGCCTCCCCCTCCTCCCCCCCCCCAAGACCCAAGCGAAGTGTCCCCGGCGGAACCACGGACGGATGCGGCGGCACAGTGCCAAGAGAATCATCCCTTTTCTCCGTCGTCAGGTCGCGCAATTGCCAGCAAATTGAGGAGTCTTGGGCTCCTGCCGCTGTCAAAAGGCCTTTCAAAAAAGCCTTGATGTGTGTGCGGCCTGGGGACTGGAGGGGTTCGGACGGGGCGGGAGATGACGACGGACGCCCTCCCACCAACAACTCTCATTGCTACGTCGAGGCGGACCCAGGATAGGTAACCGAGTCGTCGTCGTCGTCGTCGTCGTCTTCAATTCGTCCGATACGGCGGGTTCGTCGTCTGGGCCGTTGGGTGGTGTCCCTCTACGCGAACAATCGGGGTTTCTCACGAGCGTTTTCCCCTATGCGCCCCTGCCGAGCTCGTTTGACGAGGAGGAAATAGACAAACGAAAGACAGACACGGACGAGAGGCGGGCGGTGCGGTGGTTATGTACTGCCAATATGATCGGTTCACACCCTAAACTACATAGATGGTGCCTTGCGCCCCGTTCCTCCCCCTCATCTGTGCCATCGCCATTGCTGTTTTGGACATGTTTACGGGCTTGCCGGCTGAGTGCGGCGGCCGAGGGACGCGAGCAGGTCGTAGAAGCTCTGGGCGTATGGATGGGTGTGCGTGTGTTCTGAGGGTTTGTGTGGTTGTGACCTGACTCGGGCGAGGAACGCATTTTTGTGTTGGGGGATGGCGGACGAGGTACCTCGAAAAAGTCCTGTTTCAGGCCTCGCAGGGCTGGTTCGTGGGCTAGTTCGTGGTTAACCTTAAATGAGTCCAGTCGCTCGGAAAGAGAGAGAGAGGGTGAGTGGGGGGGTTGCGTGAGAGATGATGATGAGAGTGAGAGTGAGAGTGAGAGTGAGAGTGAGGTGAGTTGGCGGTTGAGTGAGATTTCACTTGAATGAGATTCCACTCAGTTGAGCTTCACTGCCTGGGTGAAGGGTTCGAGGACGCAAATCAACCCCGTGGCATCAGTGCAAGTCATCCACAGCCATCGAAACGACTTGAGCATATCCAGTCGCCTCGGTCGGCGAGACATGGCCGCTAAAGACCATGTGGGAGTACTAGTACTGATACTCTGTATCCGTACAGCTACCGAATTCCACACAGAACGGGCCTCCATTCTTGATACCTAGATTTCTCTCTGGCTACCGGCCCGGCCTACCCGACACAAGAGCCTCGTATTCCCTCGTTCGCTCACTCGTCATGCCGCGATTGCCCGAGACAGAGACTCCTCATCATTCTTGGTGTTTTCCGCCCAGACCGTCTCGACGATGCCATGGCCGCCAATAACCTCCTTGACTCCACAAACAACGGTTGCCGTCAAGACGCGTCCTCCCCTTTGTGGTTTATGTACTTGTCGCCCGGCGGCCGGTCTTGGCTGGAGCAACCGACCCAGACCGGATCTTGCGTCGGATGCATTGCTCGCTCTCTTGGCCTGGTTGTTCAATGAGTGGCAGTTCAATTCGTCATCGGACCGGGGGATGCACGCCAACGCAAGCGGGCAACATGGGATACGCAGAATTCCGTGGTTCGGCAGCGCATTCTGTCCCATTTTCTTTTCCACTTCGGCTGCCTCGCGCGCGCGCGCGCTAGTTCCCTCGCTTCTCCGTCTCGTGTCAACCAAAGAAAGTGCCGTAACTACGGGCAGCCTGTCCCCGCCCATTTCGATTGTTCCCCTGTTATCCGTAGCGTTGGCGGTACTGAGCAAGCCACCCACCGCTCGCTCTCCCGCGTCCGCCCAGCCTTGGCAGAACCAGTCGGCGCAATGCATGTTGTTTTTTGTTGACCTTCTACTACGTACTACGTACTCCGTACTATGTAGACGTAATCGCCTAGCCCGCCTTCCCTCGCTCGCATTATTGCCAGGCCAAACCAAGGTAATGGACAAGGTGCATGCAAAGGTGACATGATGTGAGGGCAGCCACCACCACCACCACCACCATCACCACCACCCGCTCCTACCAACATATAGCAACACCACTACGGGACCCTCATCCTCTCCTGCCCAGCCTTGTGCACCTGGTACCAGGCATAAGTGAGGTGAGGCAAGGCAGGCAGGCAGGCAGGGGCAATAGCAATGTCTTGTTCATTTCCTGTTCCGGCTGCGCTTGCAATCAAATAGGAAGCGACAGTTTGGACCCCAACCCATCGTCACCTCTTCCCTTCCTCACGTTTACGTTTTCCCTGCCCTTTTCGACCATCTTCCTTCCCCACCAAGGCAGTACAGTATACCTTTTTCAAATCGACGGCCCCGTATTCATCGTCGCCCACGTCATCGTTCCCGTCTGCGCATTTGCACCTCGTCTTTTCGTCGTCCTCTTCGCCATACCATACGGACCGCCATCCTCTCTCTCCCCTCCGCCATCTATTCGGTCCGCTCACGCACACGACATCCCCTTCCATACTCACACAACCGCCGCAACATCGGAACCATGAGAAACGCACTCCTGCTGACTGCCGGCCTCGCTGTCGTCCGTCACGCGACCGCCGACTACGTTGCAACCATCTGCGGCAAGGAAAACAAGTACACCAGCAAAGACACAAACTTTATATGTACGTGCTGTGCTGTGCTGTGCTGTGCTGCCCACTCCGTGTTCGCTGGCGCAAGAGCTAATTCGATATACTTGAAGTCCAGTCCAACGCCTGGAACCCCGTTGGTGATGGCGCATCGTGTATCTTTGTAAGTGATGCCACGTGACGTGCTTCCGCATACGAGGCAACCTTTGATGATGCCACCCCACCATCATCTCTGTCCCCATCTTTCTCCATGACCACTCCTCACTATCATGGCTCCTCCGGTCGAATGGCTGATATCATCTCCTTGTTCTCCGTTCTGCGCCGGGCATCCCATCCCCTCCCGCCTCCGTGTCCGGCCCCGGCCCCGGCCCACGATGCCCTGCCCATCTCATCCCCTCCTGCTGCCCTAAAAGAAACCTCACCTAATGTTTGCCCTCGCATGGTCACCCGCTGATTCCATGTTTCGCCACGTCTACAGGTCGACGAGTCGACACCGGCCTTCGACGCCAACTGGAACTGGGAGGAGGACAAGAACAATGTCCACTCGTTCCCCCACGTGCGCTTCAACTCGACCAAGCTGCCGACCCAGCTGAGCGCCATCGAGACGATGCACCTCGCCGTCGACTGGACGATGCGCAAGGGGAATCCCGAGAGCGACCCGCCCCGCGACTTCTCCGCGAGTGCCTGGTCCGAGAACAAGGGCGAGCTCGACGGCGTTGTCACAAACGCCGCCTGGGACTTCTTCGTCGACAGGAACAAGTCAAAGACCTACAACCCCATCGACGCCGAGGCCGAAATCATGATCTGGCTGGGCAAGGTCGGGAACCCGTACCCCCTGATGGGCGACTCCATCCTCACCAACATCTCTCTCGGCTCTACTGAATTGTGAGTGACAAACCCATCCCCTCCTCCCCTGCGTCGACCCGAGATAGAGACTCCTCTCGTGATTCTTCTCGTCCTGATGTAAATCCCGTGCTAACTAACGCCCGATAGTTCTCTCTGGTACGACACCAACGGACGCGGCCAGAAGGTCTTCACCTGGGTCACGCGCGACGGGTCCGACGTCAACCAGTTCGACGAGGACATCACCCCGCTTCTGAAGTACGTCCTTGACTCTGGCGAGATCGACAAGGAGTCCTGGCTCGGACTCGTCGAGTTCGGCTCCGAGGCGTGGCACTCTCCCGAGAACGTCACGTTCAGTGCCGCCCACTTTAGTATGGAGCTGGACACCGACGGCAGCGGCAGTGGCAGCGGCTCTGGCAACGGCAACGGCAACGGCGAGAACGCGGCAGGAAAGTACGGCCTCTCGTCGTGGCTGTTCCTGTCACTACTTCTCATGAACATCTCCATGTTCTGTCTTTAGGGCGCTTGGTGGCAAAATCAGCCATGCGGCTGAGAGAGAGAGAGAGAGAGAGAGAGCGCGTATAACGCGGTACGATAGGTTTAACGAGGTTTTAGATGGGTAAACAAGGGCGGGAGTGTCCTCTGGCAACCCGCTGTAATTCACGAATACATACTACCAAGGGGATAGTCCATAAGGTGCCCTTCCACCAACGCCCACGGTTGTCGCCGTTGCAAGTGCCTTGTGCGAAGCTCTCAAGTGCGAGACCGCGGTGGTCGAGGCGCTGCTGGCCGTAGGTACATACGAGATGCACCCCGCCCAATCTCGGGGCGAGGGATCTGGATCCTCCAAGCTGGAAGGCGTAGGTAGGTACGCGCCTGCTCGCTTGCAGGCTCGCGTACGCGTCCGTCCATGCATGACGTCAACGGTCACCGGAGACGGGAGGTTTGCACCATATAGAAAGGCAAGGCGCGCGCGCGGGGGCGCGTCTCGACGAATGCTACACTCCAGCCTTGTGTCAGCCACCTCTTGAAGACGACGAGAACGTCGCACGCATCACGGGGTATGGGCTGGGGGTTCTGTCCGATACGGGCATCACGCGGTGAGAAGTTAGCAGACTTGGCATTGCCAGAGACGATGTTTTCTCGTCGTGTTGCGATCCCGTAGCCTGCAGAATACTTGAGCTTTCTGCGAGCTATGCCATCGCCCCACAGCTCGAACCCGAGAGGCGTTTTCCTAACGCCCACCTGCCGGGAAGGCAGCCGTCATGCCACTGTCTGACAATTTCACCGTACAGCATTGGCGGTGGTCACGGTGGTGTTATGTGGTGTGGTGTGGTGTGCACGGTCTTGGCGGAGAGGTGGGTATGGGCAGTCGGGAAAGGGGGTTGGGATGGGCGGGCTGGGCGGAGCGGGATGGCAGAGGGGAGAGGCCAACCAGGTAACCAGGCCAGTGGGCCCTTGTATCCTCCACCGCCGTCGGAAAGGGAAAAAGAAAAAAGACCAAAAAGAGTATGTTAGGAGGGAATGAAAGCCTTAATGGGAGACCTGGGCAATAGTCCGATAGTCGCACCCCGCTGTGGATCATATGTGAGACTGCAATACCATAGTACAGAGTACTCCGTACTCTGTCGAGATTCTTGGATCCTTGACGTCCGTAGCGGCAGAGCCAGAGCCGTCAAGATTGGAGCTGGAGCAGGCCGAAAAGAACAAGGTGCCTTATCTCCC